>JAZHYW010001186.1:0-22563 GCA_037355805.1 Ixodes ricinus | reverse complement strand
AAACGGTTCCTCGAGACTCTCTACTGTTTGCAGACTGTCTTTTGTACGTTGCATTCAGTAGGTGGGCGCGGCTTTACGGGAAGGATCAAGTTTGTCGTTTCAAGGTCGGCATAGCGTTAAGTTGGAGCGATTGCTACGCCGAACCTGTGACATGTCAGACACGATGTTAGTTTCCGAGCTTATTTTCGACAATCTGACTGTTGCGCTAATTGGAAAAGGTCATTAGAATTTCAAAGGGAAAAAAAGGCGCCTTTGTGAATCACCGCGCTGATTCGAGGCTCCCCAATGAAGAAAAAAAAGCGTCTGCAAAAAAAAAAAAAAAAGGTCTAAAATAAAGAATTTGCCGAATTTTAGCGACTCGCGCGCGCGCTGGAAGTTGCGTAATGGCGGCCTTCGTCCGCAGCCCTAGGGCGCGCTAATTGGTGAGCCGGGCGCGAGGGGGAGCTGCTCCTCGCATTCCTGCGACGCTGGAACTTCAAAGACAAAAAGGGACGATCTGACAAAAAAAAATGAATAAATAAAAAAAATAAACGAAAAGAAAAACAAAGGATAACGGATGAAAATTTAACGTGCCCTCCCCTCCCTCTCAAGAAAAACCCCCATAAGGTTAAACAAAGGGAAAAATCTTCTCCCCCAAAAAACAAAAGGCGCACAAAAAAATATGGAAGAAAAAAAAACGGAGTGGCAGGCAAAGATGAATTTGAAGAGCGAAGGAGGGCAGCTGAGGAGGCTCGCGCGCGCACATTCCGATCGACTTCTAAGAGTAATACGGTGAGAGTTTTTTTTACTCCCATCCAGTCCTCTTTCATCTCCCTATTTCACTCTCTTTCCCCAATCTCTTCGTTCTTTCCCTTTTTTTGCGCCCCTTTCCGTAGCCGCCCTTTCCCGCCAGTGCCACGCGCGCGCGCGCGCGCTACATTACCATAGGGGAATCCGCGGCAGCAGAAGCAGGCAAGTTTCGGTCGGTCGACGGGGGATAAAAGGGAAAGAGCTAAGGAGAAAAAAAATTAGGGGAGCGAGCGCGCGCGGCCGGGCGGGCGGCGCTCGGCTTACGCTCGGCAGAACAAATTTCTCATTTATCGAGCGTCGGGGACACGGGAAGGATCCCGATTGTTTCCCAATAATGATGATGGTTCGGCTGTTCCCGCTGCTGCTGATGCTCCCGTCGCTGGTGAAGCCTAGGGAAAGAGGTGGGGAAGAAGGGGACAGGGGGAAGGGGTGTGAGAGCCACTGCTGTTGGAACCTTCCCTGTGAAGCCTAGGGAGAGAGATTTGGGGAAGAAGGGGAAAAAAGGCAAGAGGGAGTGAGAGCCGTTGCTGTTGGAATCTTCCTTTGCATATGCGTATGCCCGCAACCTTCTCTCCGCGCGGGGGGACCATCTGTGCTTTGGATACCCTTCCCGGAGTCGAGCAGGTTCATTTCGGGATATTGGGGATTGGGTTGCGAGCTTATTTGGCCCGGGAGTGTTTTCGATGACGCCGATTAGGGAATGAGGGAAGAACGGCTTGCGTTTTGGCTCGATGTTGTGTTTTACTTGCTGAGTCGTTCCACGCCAAACAATGCAGGCCTAAATTCGACCCTCACAGATTCGCTCTAAAAGAAAAAGTATTTTATTGTTGATGTAAAAGTACCTTTTCCAAAATTTTTTGCAATTTTTCTTTTTGACGACACCTTACACTTTGTAAGAAAAAACACCAAATGGAGAAAAAAGGTTTGAAACGAAACTGCAAAATGAGCTGTTTTTAGTAGGTGAATATATTCTCCTAAATTATCCAATACGTTTTGTTACGCATTTCCGAGTGATTTTAAGGGTGCCAGACGCGTTAAAAATGTAATAAAAAGTTGAGACTTACCTTTTATTTTCAAAAACACGCTACGATATGAAGACTTACAAACTTGTGCGTGTTGGTAGAAAGCGAAACATAAATACATTATAAATATTTTGATAAAAAATATTTCTTTTTATCAAATTTTTTTTATAAATTATAAAAATGCGTGACTCTGCCTGAGGCAGAGACACGCATTATAGCATACGTTAGCAAACGACGCAACTGAACTACAAGGCAGACGACGCAAGCCGTAGCAACTGACAGAATCAGATCAGCGGGGCGAGTCCATTCGAACACCTCGGATCTCCAGCACTCGCAGCATGCCTTCCGCCGTGCTTTTGGATGAGCGTGTGCGCGCTCGCGGTGCACGTGACGCCGAAGCATCGTTGAAGGCAGGAAGCTCGCGCTGGAGGTGGGACAGCCGAAGCTCCGATCCCTGCCCTTCTTGCCTCTGTCTGTGTCGCTAGAGCCAGACGTATACACGTTTGCAAGTCCGGCTTCAGGGCGCTGCCATCTTGCTCGGCTGGGGTGCGCTTGGACGAGTCATAATGCGATTACGAAGCCTTGCTAAGGCCTCATAGTCGGATTATGGCCGCGCCCAAGAGCGCACCCCACTGAGGAAGATGGCGGCGCCCTGAAGCCGGACTTGCAAACGTGTGTAGACCGACACGCGGTTCTGACGTCACGCCTCTGCGGTGGCGCTGCCGTCGCCACGGCGCATGCGCAGAAGCTTCACCTCAGGCGAACCTGGTTTTTGGGCACGCGCAGTGCCTACACCTGGTGTGGGAAAGTGGCGGTCTATACAAGCAGACGACGATAGCAGGCGGCAGTACCGCCGTCTGCATCTTCATGAGAACAATCCCGCACCTTCGCCGTAATACTTTGTGTTAGTGGGGCATTCGGGGAACCTCATTCATCCGTGGAACCGAATACTTGCTCAACTTGCCCAAACGTCTCAAGTTAATTTTCAAAATATTTCCATAAGATGTTTTGCCCTTAATAAGCGAAATGAGAGAGGCAACACTGAGGGGGATGGGGTCTTTCTAGTCGCATTTTATCGCACTTTTTTAGGCTTTTATAAAAATAAAACGTTTTATTTATTTAAAAAAAATGTTTGACTTAAAGGTGCACGAGAGAAATACTTTAGAAAATTATTGATGAATTTGGTTTTCAAAGAGTTTTTACTAAACATATTGTTTTTTGTTCCAGAAGACCATCTTGATCGTGTTCCTTTGGACTAAAAGGCTCCCACCCAAATGGCGCGATGGGTTTGCATTAAATCAAAGTTTAAACCCAATTTTTTTTTAGGAATTTAGATTTCGCTTGTTTGTTGTCTCAGTAACATAAAATATTTAGTTTTATGACCGTACGCCTTTTTGTTTTCTGCGTTGAAAACTAAATATTTTGTAATATTTTCAACACTGGCAAAGGACCAAATTCAAAATGTTTTCCCCCGATTTGTGTAGCACCGTAGCAGCGTTTATAGAGTGCAGTCTAACAAGTTGTAGTATAATATTCTCAATCCTCTGCGTCTATTCCTCAAATATGTTGACATGACAAGGCTGCGTTTGTTTCTTTAATACTAAGACGGCGTTTATCGCCATATTTAATCGCATGCCCCGATGTAGAACATAAAATGGGTAGGACAACATATCACATAAAATGGAAATTTTCGGACAAAAGCAAGGTTGAGGCCAATTACGTGAAACAGGCTAATGTATTCCTTTTTTGTTTTTGTTTCGCTAAATACCCTTTATTGCCGTAGTTACATAGTAGGGTACCACGCGATAACCTAAATATGAACTCCGAATGGTGTGTCTGACGTTTGGTTCTTAAACGTATTTTACTGTTGCGCGTATACGCTGTTCGATGTACAAAGTGTCACAAAAAAGAAGAAAAAAAAATTTACATTAGTTTTTTGACCGCAAAACTAAACTAGGCATCGCCGAACGCTCATTCTCCGCCCAAAAGGTAGCGCTAGAGGTCACAACCAGACGCCAAAGTTTCAGCCCGAACGGACACCTTATTCGAAAGTTATTAGTGATTTTCTGAAAATTTCAATGGCAAAATGGCGGCCGACGGAGTTTCCGAACACACATATGGTGCTCTATGGTACCAGAGACCGAAAACGGGCAAAAATGGGCTCCATTTTTTTCATTGAAATTTTCAGAGAATCACTTATAACGTTTGAATAAGGTATCGGATCGGGCTGAAACTTTGGCATCTGGTTGTGACCTCTAGCGCTACCTTTGGGCGGAAAATGAGCGTTCGGCAATGCCTAGTTTAGTTTGCGCTAAAAAAAAAAAACCTGTAAATTTGTTTTTGTAACACCCTGTATATTCGTAGGCCTAATTTTCTCAAAGACAGAGATAACCAGAAAATCTAAAGCCTGGGTCACACTGCTTATACCTCGAAAGTAAACGTTTCGGTGGACATCCATCTTGTTAAGAATGACAATTAATGTAAAAGAAAAAACTCTGACAAAAAAAAAAGGAAAAAACGGGGCCCGACGTTTTAAGGTTAGTTTGGCCCCTTGTTCACGGGTGACTGTTTTCGTCCTTATCGTCGTCTTGCAAATTGCCCAGTGTTGTTGGCTTCTTTAAATTGGCCGTTGTTTCTGCACGTGTGCTATGGTTCGTAGCGCCCCGCGTGACGCACCGCAAACCGGACACGTAGGCGCTTGGAAGTGTCCCAGCTGACCGGTTGACGTTATTTTCGGTGTTTTGAATGTACCAAGACTCTAACAAAAGGCGTCTTTGCCAGTTTCTTTCCGTGCCAAGAATAGAGCAGTTGTTAAATCCGATCGTGTGGCCCTCTTTCGGGAAGTGTTCTGCCAGCGTGCTACCCTGCACGTCATTCTTTTTGACGTCATACTGATGCTGGCGCAGACGTTCCGGGAAGTTTTTAGTTTCCCCAACATAGGAGGCGGCGCAGTCCCCACAGGGGATCCTGTAGACGAGTCCCTGAGCCATTTCCTTTAGGGGGACGATCCTTTGGAAGAGAGAAGAGGCGTCCAGTGGTGGACACCGGTTTATGGGTCACACTGACGCCGTATTTTCGTAAAACGCGCGCGAGAGTCTCGCTTGTGCCCTTGATGTACGGGTCGCACACGCGATTGGGGGGAGGGGGGAGGGGGGCGTCTTCCGTTTCGTGATGTCTAAGTTTTTTGTACGTATTGTTCAAAAACCTGGCAGGATACCCGTTCTGTTTCAGGTAGCGTTTGATCGTTGTGACCTCTTTCTTAAGAGCTTCTTTAGTGGAGCAGACAGTAATTGTCCGCCTGAAGAGTGCAGAAGCCACAGAAGATCCGTGCGTTGCAGGGTGCTAGGACGAGAAGTTCAGGTACCGGCCGGTGTGTGTCGGTTTTTTGTAAACTTCTGAATGTCAAACGGTTGGACTTTCTCTTCGTGAGCACGTCCAAGAATGAAAGGAAACCGTTCGACTCCAGCTCACTTGTAAATTGTATCGCCGGTTCGACGGGGTTTAAGTGTTGGTGAAGTGTTAAGTAATCGGATTCAACAACAGATCTATTCTTGGCACAGAAAGAAACTAGCGAAGACGCCTTTTATTAGAGTCTTGGTACATTCAAAACACCGAAAATAACGTCAACCGATCAGCTGGGACACTTCCAAGCGCCTACATGTCCGGTTTGCGGTGCGTCGCGTGGGGCGCTATGAACCATAACACACGTACAGAAACAACGGCCGCTTTAAGGAAGCCAACAACAGCGGGCAATTTGCAAGACGACGACAAGAACGAAAACAGTCACCCGTGAAAAAGGGGCCGAACTGGCCTTGAAACGTCGGGCTCCGTATTCTTTTTTGGTCAGAGTTGTACCTTTTACATTAATTGCTTATAC
The DNA here is from genome assembly GCA_037355805.1 of Ixodes ricinus. Classification (NCBI taxonomy): domain Eukaryota; kingdom Metazoa; phylum Arthropoda; class Arachnida; order Ixodida; family Ixodidae; genus Ixodes; species Ixodes ricinus. The sequence goes on along the minus strand of JAZHYW010001186.1, from coordinate 16,875 downwards.
CTCATACAAAAGACAGTCTGCATTCAGATTCGAACGCGAATCACCGCGAGATCCGGGCTTCGAATGCTGCATGGCAATCGGTTTAAGGAGGAACTTGTCAAGGGCATTCGAACCACGGGCATTTCCATGACTCCTGTTTGTGAAAAAACGGTTAAAGTGCAGGCGAGCTTAGTTATACATAATGATTATACATAATGATTGAAAACCTCAGACTGTGGTTTGAAAAACGGAACTCGTGAAGTAGGACAGAACGTCCAAACTCAGCTAAAAACTTTATTGCCTCTACATCTATACACCTCTTCCGATGTCGGGCGAGCCACCACCAAACGGTTGATCACTCAGTGATCAACCGTTTGGTGGTGGCGACGTTCGACGTCCGGGGGAGGTGTATATAAGGTGTAGAGGCAATAAAGTTTTTAGCTGAGTTTGAGACGTTGTCTGTCCCCTTTTTCTTCCTACTTCACGAGTTTCCGTTTTTCAAACCACAGTCTCAGGTTGTTAATCAATCCTGTTTGTGTGACCCCGGCATAAGTACGAATAGTTCATCACCATATGCAACAATCACGTTCTGAAATAGGGTTTCTCAAAGTCTTCCAAGGTCGAGGAGGGAGAGCAGGCTCTCTTAATCATTTACAAACTGCTCAAGATTTTTTTTTTGTTATTTTAATTTTTACAATTGTTATCCCGTAAATTTGGTTTTTCCGCAATACCGCTTCGTCGCAGGGCAAGCGAGCGTTGGGAGAAACACCCTTCTCAGGGGAATGAGCGCATGTGCGCGCGTTTGCTGTGTACTGTCGGTTGACTGGTTCACACATCTGTGTCGGTTGCATCCGAAACAACCAAATTAAAAAAAAATTGACAGCAACGTTTAGAACACCAGGACAACCGCGACTCGTGATCGCTTCACGAAGACTTCTCCCGGTAACCTTGTCGTTGCAGTTGTTCCGGTCGCTCCGAACGCAAGCTGCGCAACTGTCCGAACCAGGCTTTAAACGCCTCCGTCGCATAGCTTTTTCGTTTCTCACCAGGGTGCCGAGCAACTCAGAATTGGTGGTGCTGAATTCACACAAAGCCTCCGTCGGCGATGAGAACACCGCGATGCATAGAAATTTAATAACAGTCGCTTGTCATAGTGATGAAGTGATGCGACAAATGTGAAACCGTAATGAATGCGAAAGAAATTTTTGGCTACACCTGCGGCTGTTTCCCTACGACTATTTATCTGGATAACGTATTTAGAGAAAAAAAAAGTTAAGCAAACAAACAAAGTTGCATTCACCCTCAAACTAAAGGTGTGATTCACAGTTTCTAACTCTCACGCTCACAAGCATTTCGGAACTGTGCGCTTAAGGTTATTTACAGTACGGCTGTGACAGCACTTGACGGTCTTATAGAACACGTCGTTGAGGTTACGAATTTATATTCACTTGAAAAGCCTCACTGTACTTGCGGTCGGAAGGGATTCTTGTTATGGTTAGATGACCGAAAGCATGACGGCCTTAATGACAATGTTTTCGATTAACGCGTAGTCTCTATCTTCCTAATTATTTAACCAGACGAAGTATACTATGTGCCAACTAGCTAAGGTCCTTTATCGAGGGACGTTTAAATAGTTATTCTTAAAAAAAATAAATGCGCTGACTGTCATTTGGCCCGCACATACCTGACGGATAGTTGAGCCTAGACCCCGCTAGAACTACAACCTCCAACTTTTGTCCGCGATCAAGTTACTGAAATCAACTTGCAGCAACCCCGCTTACTGACACAGTTCCACACCCTGGCTAAACTTATATTTATATACTATATATATATATATATATATATATATATATATATATATATATATATATATATATATATATTATATATATATATATATAGTATATATATACCTATATATACTATATATATACATAGCTATCATATAGTATATATATATATATATATATATATAGCTATATATGGTGCGCGTGTGTGTATATATTTCGTTGTTGTTGCCGTTGGTTACCTGATGGTGATGACTCCGAAGGTCTTAAAGGCGCGCTGGACATGTCGAAAAAGCAACAACAAAAATGGTGTTGCTGAAATCGCTGCGCAGATTGTCGTTGAAATAATGTTTCACAGTCTAACACTCTGAAAACGTTTGTTCATTAAAAATGATTAGAAACTCCGGCGGAAATTCTAGGAATATTTTTCGTCGACATCCACAAAGTCTTCTATCACATTTAGCTCCAATTAACATAATCATCTGATCTAATACCACTCCTCACACGGTAAACTGTAATGTCAGATCTATCGACTGACATTAAAGAGTTGGATCCTTGTTCTCGCCGATACTAGCCGCTAGATGGCGTACACTTTTGAAAAGGATCCATTGAAGTAGGCGCACTAAACAGATGCGTGCCTCCTGCTTCGTTGGTTACAGACCGAAGGACGCGGACATGAAAATGCGAAGGGTTCGCTCAGAACTGCTATCGCATTTACATGCACACACCTCTCTTAATATCCCATCGCCGCCACACACGTCGTCATTCCAACCTCGAAAAAAAAGAAAAGCGTCTCTTCGGCGACGTTTACGGGCCCGCTGTTCTCTCCGAGGACGTTTTTCGGAGGCTCGCACGGGCGACGAACGTCGTCCCGGTCGGATACGAGCCCGACGGCGGCGAAGCTGGCTGGCTGCCGGCGGCGTTCTTCGCGGATGCCTCGTGAAAATTCAGTGGCCCGGAACGCGGGCGCGTAAAGACGACGACGACGACGGCGGCGGGGCCCTCGGACGAGAATCCGCGAGAAATTCGCGAGAAGAGGCGCGCCTCGAGGTCTCGCGTTGCTCGTAAATAAGGAACACCCTCCTCTCCCTCCTTCGCACGCCGTGTTTGTTTGTTTGTTTCTGCGTTCCAAGATCCCCGCGGGCTATACGAGACCAACACACAACAGTTCAAGCATCCGCCGCCCCCTCTTCCTTTGTTCTTCTGAGCGTTTGGTCCGCCGTCTGTTGCGTTGTTCGCTGCATTGTTTATGGCGTAGTTCGTTGTGACGTGTCTTTGTTTGTGCGTTGTTTTGATGTTGTTGTGTGTGTTGGCTCCGGGTCACGCGGAAGTTGTCGAGGCAGCGGCTTTGAGCGTGCCGTGATCCGGAAGACGATGAGCTGCGGCAGTCTCTCGGTTTGCGGATGAGAGCGGCGGGGCAGTCCTGGTGTCCGTCGCTCACGCAGGTTATACGTCATGGTTTCAGGTGCGCGTTGGACAGTTAAATAGCGGAGCGCCGGCGTCGGACGTTTGGCTCTCGCATTGGAACGCGTTCGATCAGAGAACGCCAAGGTCTAATCAGACCTTGGCGTTCTCACGTCCCCGCGTCTCTCGTGTCCTCCTCTCCTCACTTTTTGACGCGTAAAGTTCGCCAAGTGATCTACCCCACCTAAGAAAAAGTTACTTCCACCATTTTCGTTGTATCTAAACCGGGATTTATAATGGCGGCATCGGACAGCTCCTCGGACACGGAAAAGAAAAGATCTTCGCGAGTTTACGTACAGAAGATACAAGCACGAGCGCTTGACTAGAGCTGTGCCTCTTCAACTTCCCTCCCCGCTGCACGACAGTTCGTGCAGCCGACTCGCTCGCTATTCGTAACCAAATCCCTGGACTTCCACAGTAGGGGAAATTCGCTGACGCCATATTTGAGGGCGATGTTTAGAGCGCATGCTCAGAACGACCTTACATCAATAGGCCGCTGAGACCGGCACCTTGATAATGCGGAATGCACGCTGTAACATAACTGGAGTCGCCGTCGGCACGTGCTCAGCAGTCGCGCGCACAGCTGTGGCCGCCAGAGAATACTTTCTATAGACCGATGCATAGCCTTCAACCTCACAAAGCCTTGTCAGTCGACGACGGTGCCATAGAAGTGCCTGGTCGCAGATTTGGAGCGCGAGGATCTGGCAGCACAGAGCATCAGAGACCATTTCTGGAGAACCTGGACGTCAGCGCACAGCTTGCAGCGGCGAGGACCCAGAACACACTTGTTCGCTCGGGGAGAAGTGTGTTTCGCGCGTCTCGCCGCAGCGGGGCGCCAGTCACGCTCTTATCCGTTCGCTGCCTCCACCTTTTCCATATCGCGCTTCTCGTGGCGATCTGCTGCAGGTTTTGTCGCAGGGGGCGCTGCGACCGGCGTTACAACCAGTCGCGTTGCCACCACGGACGCCACGCATCGTAGTATCTGTAGTCTTTCTGCACGCGCGACGACGCCGCTGTTATGCCTCGCGCGATTATATACGACGGCGGCATGAACGTCCGTGCACTCACGCCGCTTCCATAACCACGGTGCATGGCGGCGTCATGCTGCGGGAACGTTTAGTGAGATCGGTCTATCGGCCAAACGCTCACTACGACTTCGTGAGTACGATGACCTCCACTTTCACTAATGGGAATAAGAGAAATATCGGACAGTCAACTCTGAAGGTGTAGGCTTAACAACGCGATGACTGCAAGCTCACCGTGTTTACGCACGCCATCGAGGACGTACGATGGCGGTTGATAACCCTGGTTGTGACGTCACAAACATGAACCGTAGCGGGAGCCACCGAATCATCTCGTCGTTATGGGCCTCTTCGTAGGCCGTATGTAGGTCACCGCCTCAGCGTACGTGATTAAGGCAATGTTTGCAGTTCCATCACATTTGCCTGGTTTGCGCCCGTACAAGAAGTCGCAGAAGCCTCAGAAGGCACGGGGGTACGACGACGAGCGCACCTGTTATGCGTCGCTGGGCGCTAGTGCTCGGTGTCCACCACGCTGGCGCCGCTTGGCTCTTCAGCTAAGAAGTGGTGTCTGTGTGCTTCCGATGTATGTGAACAGCACTCCGAGGTTGCCAACCTGCGGCGCTCGCTGAACTGTTTGGCTTTAAATTAGAAACGAAAACGAACACAAAAAGTAAGTTAGGGCTGAAACGCCTATTTACGCATGTCCGAAAAAGAAAATGAAACAAATAACCAGACTAATGTCTGCAATAATAGAACCTGAAGGGTATTCATATAAAATGAGAGCAGACTGTTAATTTGGAGAAGTGTGAAGCCAAAAATAGATAAATAAATAAATGCATTTTCACACCCACAAAAAAGGTTAAAAAAACAAAACAACGAATTGAGCGATGCCAGAGAACGCAGACACATAGTCGAGCCATGGCCAACTTGGAGGATCGTGAGGAGAGGCAGAACAAAACAATTACTCAGAACAAGTGCCTGTGTCGCTAAATCTTCTCTTCCTTCCCCGCAGACCACAGCGACGCAAACACAACAGCACCAACAAACAATGTTCAACAAATTGAGAAAACAAAACAAACAAAACGTCGCGCTGCTCTTCCCTGCAGACCCCCCCCCTCTCTTCCAAACACCGCCCCCCCACCCCCACCACAAAAAAGAAAAGAACATCAACAACACACAACATAAACAGGCACAAAACATTAACCCTTCACTTTCCAGGCGCTAACTCCACTCAGTGTCGCGTGCGGAACGCCGAACCACGCACCCTAAGATCGACTCCGCGATCGCCCACGCCCCCCCCCCCCCACCCTCTCCCCTCCTTCCACCCCCGCGAGAAAAAAAACACACTCTTTTCATTTCTTCCCCTCCCACCAGCGAAGCGCGATACAGCATCGTAGCCGGCAGTGGTCCGAAGCGAAGATCAACGATGGAAGACGACCGAAGAGAATCCTCCCCCCCCCTCCCCCACCCCCTACATAAAAAAAGAAAGAATGACTCGCAATGACATTACAAAGAAGCCGAAGAGCAAAAAGAAGAAGCTCAAGAGCAACGGACGTCAAGCCATCCCCTCTTCCGCGGCAGCGTCGCCTCTTTCGGAGGCAGAACGGGTGCAGCAGGGAAAGCGAGCAAGCAGCAAGCTGCAGGAGGCAGCGAGCGAACGCCAAGCCCCTGGAAGTGCGCTGCTCCTCAGCTTCCTCAGCCGTCGAAGCGGAACCAACTCTCGCTAGAGAGCCTAGATTTTAAAAGAAGAGGCAGCAACTAAAACCACAGAGAAACGATTTTTTTATTTTTTTGCACCGTAACGGCGGACGTTTTCTGGGCACTTCGGTCACAAGGACGCATGCATGTCGTTGTTGACGCGTGACAAAAAAGGAAAGCGGGGCGTGAAACGCTTACAGACGATAAACGCTTACACCGCTAACATAGCGCACCAAAGGCACCCCGCAGACGCTATCAGTACCGTTAACGTTGGTCATAGAAACACCGTCCTTGCGACGTAACCATGCATGCTTACGAAGCACTTCGCGATGCCGAGCGCATGTTCGCAGGTAACTCGGTCAGCATCATGCAACGAACAACGTGCCATTTTTTTTACGATTGCACGACGGAGTGTGCGACGTCGGGTTAGACCACGTGGCCCCTGATGGGGCAGCTGGAAACACTCTGAACTCTAGGCGGCACACTGACTCTCGCTTCTCGGCGCGGCGGCGGCAGCGGCAGGGTGGTTCTTCCTTTGCTTTGGGCCGAGAAATTTCATTAGGGGCAGCGGATGAGGCGGCTGCTCTGTCTCTCCCCGGCGCGCGCCGCCAGAAGAGACGAAAAAGAAAAAAAAAGCGAAGGCCGTTGCTGACGACGCGGACTTTGGGCCGTTCTTCTAGCTGGTTATCGACTCCGTTTTGGGGGCCCGCGGGGGTCTGCGGCACGCGTACGCGCGGAGCATCGGGGGCGCCATTTGCTTTGTTTCTGACATGGGGGTTTCGAGGTTTTAGTTGGGGAGGGCTGATGGACCCCTTTCAAAAGTAAGAGCCATCTATACTTCGTTTCACCATACGTGGGGACGCAGCCGAAGCTTCGACTTGATGGGGCAATCAAGCCAAGTCAAATGCGCAACGTCATGGTGTTCGTCATGTTCATGTACGTGCTGCATCCTGGCTACACCAGTCATGTTCAGGGAAGACTTAGTGCTAGTGAATTCGAGCGCGGGCCCTATAATGAATACTTAAAAAACGAAAGAATAGAACACGTATCGGATTTCGACCGCACTCTTTCAAAGCCACAACGACGTTGTTTTTTTTTTTTTTTCGTTGTTGTTTGGAAGAGTGGGATCGTCCGTGTACGTCTTTTGTTTCTATTCTTTTGTTTTAAAGTAAGACAATAGACGGTGACTTGGGCTCTTGGTGTATATGTTCGTGGTTGAATGGGTTCGTGTCCTTAAACCACGATCGGACACAGGATGAAACGAAGTATAGTGGCAGTCTCAAAAGCTCGGAATGTTTCCCCAGTAGTGGCGCTGATAGGAGCGAAATTAGAGTGCCTTCATACACACGCGCGCTTTTGCTTGAGGTGACATCTCAGCCATTTTTACGCCCAATCGCTTTTTATGCATTTTGAAGTACGCGCAATCTGGTTACCAGCTCGAGCGCGGTTTGCTAATGCAGACGCCATTTTATTGTCACGCACCGGCGCGAGAGCGTCACGCCGGCACATTCAGCGCAACAATAGATGTTCACCCTGAGACAGACAGACATTAGGCACCCTAAACGAAATCGCCGAGCTATCAAGCAGCCTCGGCTCCGTGAATCCAAGCGCAACGTACAAGGGACTCGACCTGTTGGAATACTCATCTGCTTTCCGCTCTGTACGTTTTCAAAGACGTTCGCCGTTCCTGTCGTAGAGGGCCTCGCGCAACGCCGCCGCTCAGAGCGTCGGGTTTCGGTTCGTGCACACGGTGGGTAGACTGGCTTTTGAAATGGGCCTTTCGCCGAGCGAAATGTGCCGAAAAAGTCTGACACGAATCCCTATGTGCGACCAATCAGCGGGCAAAATGCGAGACGGAAGTGCCCTTGAAAATGATCAAGTCGCGCTTTCTGGGCATGATTATTTTATCGAAGCGCTTAAGCCTGAAATTGATGGGAAAAAAGATTTCAATTTCTTCCCTAATCTCGTTTAAAATATAAATCCGGTCCTTATCCACCGTAGGCAACTTCTGTGAAATCAACGGCATCTCGCGGTCACTACATGGCGCATACTATTACGAGATCTCAGGAGTCAGGCTGGGTAACAGCAAAACATGATTATTGAATCCAAAGAAGTTCGACCTTACTATTACTTTCGATAACGTTAATAAAAAATATATTTATTTATTTTTTTTGGGGGGGGGGGGGGCAAGAGAGTTTGTGTGGTTAGCGGTGACCGCTGTATGGATTTCGGATTCCGCGTAGGGTTACCTTGATCTCCTTCTGTAGCAGGCTGGTGTACGGTTAGGGGTCCTCGGGACGAATGTACTCGAGGCTCTCCCTCCTGCTAGCCAAACGTTATTGAAGTGCCACTGATTAAGTCAGTCTAATCACGCTTACCGCCTATTCTTTTATTCATTTTAATTTCCACTACGAATCAGGCTTTGAATGTTCACCTTGGGTCTGGGTGCAGGTGACTTCCGGAATCTAGCCAAACGTTATCAAACTGCCACTATAATTAAGTCAGTTTAATCAGGCTTGCTTGCCTGGTCTTTTATTCATTTTAACTTCCATTTCTCTAACCTTTTTCCTTTTGAAAAGCATTTGTGCTCATCGTTCTGAACAAATCCAAGGACTGTGACGGAGTCTGCTAATTCCTGGCGACGTTACTGGGCTATCGAGTCCCTTTACAACCCACAATGCCATATTCACGGCGTTTACACGATCATTCCCTCTCCAGAAATACAGATCTGTTCATCTCCTGGCATTCGGTTCTGTACGTTTTTTTTCAGCTCTTCTTTTTAGCCCCTTGCCAGAAGGAGGATCAAATCTTCAAGGCTGCCCCTCTCGGTCAATACGCAAAGCCAAAAAAGGCAAAGGCCAGAAAGAAGACATGCGCTCAAAAAGGCCTCGCGGATATTATACGGCCACGGTGTCTGGACTCTATGTAGCGGGTATTCGGGAGCAGCAAAAACCGCGCGCGGCTCGGCGCTGGATGCAGCGGCTGGATGAACCGCGCGGCCTCCCCGAGATGACATGCGGTGGACAGCCGCGAGGATTACGCCCTTCCTGACACGGAGACGCAGACGCCGCCGGCCTCGTTCGGGATAAACAGCGTCCCGTCTTAGCGGCGACGAAGAAGAGCGTCGACCATCGTGGGATGCATTTATTTACCGAGTTAGAGCGGTTTATCCGACACCCGCGTCTAAGTTCGAAGCTAACGCAGCATAATACCCTTAGACCGAGACGTCGTTTGTTTATCTTTACTGTTGACAGTCCTTTCCACTTTTGAATGCTGGCCCCTGACCCCGGCGCTAGGTTTCTTTAACATCGTGCTATGCCACCCGTTGTCGGCGGTGAAGGCACCTGACTCTGTTAGCGTAAGCTGACCATCTTCCTGCCGGCGAAATGCGGGACACCCTGACCAGGGGGTGAGGGGGAGGGAAAGAAGCTGTAAGTGAGGACGGCATTTTCACCACTGAAGAAAAAAGTATTAAAGGAAATTCATCAACACGAACGCACTCCGAAATCCTGTGCTGTCCGAAAGCACATTATAATTTATACACCTGAAAATTGTGTTGCGGCAATTAGGCTAAAATAATTTTCGCTCACAGTGATATATTAAATATTCCATTACAGGTGTCTAAGTTGAAAACATAAACAAATCGATCTGCAGCAGACCCCAATGCATCAAAAGGATATACGAAACTGTAAATCTTTTTCGGCTTATTCTTTCCTGTCGATGTTTACTCTATGCACAACATTCTCCTACACCAAATTTGAACCTATGTTTTTTATTAGACCGTTTTGAGTTGCAGGCTTTATGCGTTGTGTGGCCGTCTTCAATAATAATAATAAAATAGCCTTCCACAACAACTATTTTGGCATTACACAGCATGATTTGCAAATAGTTACAATAGTTTAATTTTTCAACTTTTGGCGAGCAATTCTCGCTCGCAATATTTTGCCATCAAGGGGAGAGGCACAACGGCGCATGCGCATCAGTCTCCTGCAAGAACGAGGGTCGCTATCGCAGTGCTCGGATAGAAAATGGCATACCATCGAGATTCACACGCTTACCAGCGACCTCCGCGCTTCCCCGTGCCGCCGTTGTTCGGAAGCGCCACAACGTTGCGTAGTGAATGTTACGAGAATGTGAAATGCGGGACATTTTGAAGATTTGAGAATTTCTTGCGGGACGCGGGACACGAGCCTTCAGTGCGGGACAGTCCCGCGAGTCGCGGGACGGGTGGTCACCCTAGTTAGCCATGTTGTCTTTGATCGGCTTCAGTATCGGTGGGGATGGCAGTAAGATGCAACACTTCTGTTTCACGGGCACTTATAAAGGTCTTCAGAGCAAAGAGTGAGGGTTTTGCATTTGCGATATCAAATGCACGTGCCATTTTTTTTCCTAACATCGTCAGAAAGTTTGCGAAGCCTCACGAGAAAAGAGTCGACGCGCAGAGGAGGTAGGAAGCATGCGCGAATGTCGAGCAAGTGTTCCAGCGCAACTCAATAGATGGCGCCACTAGGCTGCACAACGCACTCAGCTGCTACTACCGCACGCAAGTTTGTCAACGAGCCTCGAAACGTAAAACGTGTGAACCAGCCAGACGTGTTCGCGTTACAGAAAGAAAGTAACCGAAGACCGTTACTCGTTACCGCGATTCAAAACGGAACGCGAGGACTTCAGCTCAAACGTAACCGGTTCCTGTCTCGTCACTGAAGTTTTTCGTTGTTTTTCTGACGTAGTAGCAACCATCCAATATTTCGTTTTGTCGTTTTTAAAACCCATTGATGGACATACTGATGATGGTGATAAGTGTGGCTGTGCTGTCATACTTTGCGCATTTTAGAGCGCAGCACTTAGGCGCCCGTTTCCGGTTTGAGCGCGGTGCATCATGGGAAATGTCCCATAAATGCACCACGCGGGGAGGAGGAGTGGGAAGGGGGACGGTAGGAGGAGAGAGAGGGGGAAAAGGGGAAGGGGAAGAGAGAGGGGAGGAGGAGATGAGGAGCAGGGAGGAGGGGTATACCCTCCCCTCAGTACCCTTCCCTCCTCCTCCTCAAGAGCTGCGCTCTAATTCCGGCGTTACAGGGTTTCGTAAACGGCTTTCATTTTTTTGTATATCGTTTACACCCCCAGCATTCCTGGACAAGGTCTCCTTGCGCCCTCTCTGGCTATTCCTCAGCAAAACGCAGTAAAATGATACTTTCAGCAAAAATATCCCAGAAAATCATTAAGTTCCCCGGGATATCTATAGAGGGCACTAATACACTCTTATTTATTACCTACTTTAACTTCAGGGTTGTATACTTTTTATTCTTTTGGGCCCGATATAATATTGTTGCATTAAGTCCTATGGGCCACTTTGACAAAATTTTAAATTTCTTCTCACTGAAATGAAGAATCGTAAAGTTCCTGAGGAATATAATAGCTGCCAACTCATAGCACACACCGCAGTTAAAATTTTGGCATTTTAATGAATACTTTTTATTCCTCGAGACTTTCGAATTCGGCCCGCTTTTTGCCCCTGTAAAGTTAGCACTCCGCCGTGCACCAAGAGGCTTGCGGCCAAGCTACCTTTACATAGACTTATCGAAAAAACGATTTGTACGATGCGTTCGTGACAGCATATTGACTAAGAATGTGGCGGTTATAATATGACTATATAATAATTAGATGTTTACAATCAAAATTTGTGCCCTGGATTTCAAATATAAGCAATTGTTATGTAGGGTCAGAAACACTTCCAGTGTATATATTTTGCTTTGAATTTGCCCGTGAACGTAAAGTTTTAGCTCGGTTACAGACACAAACTGAACAAAATTCTTCCAAGCGTGTATAACTAGAAATAACTAAAAATATAACTAGAACGCACGCGCCGCTGGCCGTTCGATTGCGTGTCTTTTTATCTATCTTATTTTATTTATACATATATACACGTATAAATAAAGAACACAACGACGACGACGTTGAGAGGATGACACACCGGGCGACGGTGGTGCCCCAATCTGAGCTCCTGTTTCCTCGGAAGCGGCAGCTTCTACTTTGACTGGGCTACCTCCTTGGAGCCTGATGCTTCGACCCCAGTGGACCCCAGTGAGCAACAGCGCCATCATGTTCCTGGGGCTCCTTCATGCACCGATCGAACGGCGTGCCAGATCCTCATGGCTCGCTGCTGACCCGCCCAACCCACCTCCACATCATGCATGTATATACTCATCACATTATCATGTTCACTAGACGCGGCACCGCGGGCCTCCATGGTACGGGCTGCTGCCTTTCCGCGGTGCCGCGGCTCTCCAAAGCCAAATAAATAAAGACTAAGACCTAAGGACTAAAGACAAAATGCTTTGCTGACCAACAGCCAGTAGCGCCTTAAAAGAAAGAACAATAGTGTTTCCTCGTTTAGAGGCTACAAATTCCAAAACTACGTCAAACTAGTGGCGCACATCACTGAAACAACATACGCAATACAGAAAATAACAGATTGTCTCTTGAACGCAAAACGGCAAAATACACATAATTGGGGAGATTTTTGTTTCTAAAAGCCAAATTCAGAAACCTCAACTAAACTAATGTTTGCTGAAACTCGGGGTATATCGTGTGCATCGTTTCGAAAAAGTATCAAACGAAAACACCACGCAACACATTTGACGTTGTTTCACACCTCGAGACACTGGCTTGCACTGGCGCACTGACCGCCGGCGTAGCATAGCGCGTAGTCGAGAAATGTCTGCGACTGATGATAATGATAGCTTATTTGCCAAAAAAAAAAAAAAGAAGACTCGGCGCGGACCTCCCTACATCAGGGCTGGATTCGGCGCTGTAGGCGTTCTGTCTATTGCAAATGAGCGGAGGAAATGTATTCCTCCTAGTAAAGTATTTGGCCAGACGCAAACGGTGAAAAGAGTGGGAGGCCGGAGAGATGCACAGGAGAGGAGGTTCAGATAGCGGTCGCGCGCTTCGAATTCTCCGTTTATGCTTGCTCTAGGGTGCCTACATGTCTGTCTGTCTGAGGATGAGTGGAGACATCCATTGTTGCCCTGAATGTGCCAGCGCGTGACGCTCTCGCGTACTCGGTGCGTGACTTGGGCGGTAAAATGGCGTCTATGCATTAGCTAAAGCTACGCGCTCGAGCTGAGTGACACCAGATTGCGCGCGCTTCAAAATGCATAAAAAAACGATTGGGCGGAAAAATGGCTGAGATGTCACCACTCAAGCAAAACCGCGCGTGTCTATGAAGGCACTCTACCTTGCTCTAATCTTGCTCAAGGTTGATACACCACGTGTCGTGAGAATCGGGAACTAAAACAGCGTGTCCCAGAAAGCCGGCTATGTGTGGCGCGGTTTTTTTTTTTTGCCACTAAAGCCACAGGCACGAGCTGGTGTGAAAACCAAATTGGGTAACTTGTGCTGTACACATCCCTCCAGAAGTATCTAAATACTTTTGCTCCTTACTCCGTCAAAAAGTAACAAAATACGTTACTCCTTCCTTCGCTTAATGAAGTAGCTAAGTCGTTACCTCGCTTCCCAAAAAACGCAACTAGATACAAATCATGTGGTTCTTGTAACTCGTTACATACGAGTATGGAAACAGCGTTAAGTACAAAGGTGGATGTGCATAACAGTGTGTGTCGCTATACCAGCATGCAATATAACAGCCGTCGCTGTCACATCTTTGCACTCTGTGACGAAAAGCTGCTGGGGATTTTCGGAAGCGAGCGCCGGCGCGATTAGCCCAACGACGGATCGCTACCGAGCTTCCCACCGGCCCCGAAAGCGGTCGGAGGCAGCTTTAAACGGTCCCACGACGCTTCATCGTCAGAGGGATTGCTTACCGCGCACCCAATCGACCGTCCCCACAGTACACAGAACACACACACCGACTCGCTTAATAAATTGGTTTGGAGAATCGCGTCGCCTGCTGTGTACGAGGGCCAAAAGAGAGAAGAGATTTGGAGAGAGGGGAGCGAAGGGAAGTCGGGGGGGAGTCCCTTGATGAGCCTCCCGGCTGCCGTGTGCGTGTGTGTGAAAGTGTGCGTGCTGAGAAACTCGCCAGTCGGACCTAACGAGGCCGCCAGCTAATTGGTGTGCAGCTCGCTGCCGCCGCCGCCATGGCAGACCACCGATGCAAATGCGGAGGGCTGCCACCGCTAATGAAACGACCAAATGGACTCCCGCAAAGGCAGCTCAGTGTACTCCCCCCCTTTTCCTGTTTTCCCGCTCTTTGCTTTAGAGGGTGTATACGCTGGCTGTCGCTCGGCGGAGTTCAGACTCTGAGCGGGCGTGGGGGGGGGGGAGGGGGGCAGTGCCAGTGAGTATAGCGGTGTATTATATACCATAGGCTGCGCCAACCGAACGCCGCATGCAGGTGGAACGCGCGGCTTGTTTCGTGGAGGCTTTAGGTCCGTATAATAACGCTTCGTCGTCGTGAGAAGCGGGAACGTGGAGATCGGAGGCAGTCGCGAACATCCGCGTGTATCGTGGAGTCGGTCGTTTTAATATAGCCTGAGTGCTTTGTGCGCTTGTTTGTTTGTTTTTGTAGTTGTCGTATTTCGGCGGTTGTCGGGCTTTTGAAACCTGAGATGTCAAAGACTTTTGCCGCGTTTTCTAGGACAAGCGCTCTCCTATACTCATTTTTAAGTCGGGAACCGTAACCAGAAAGGTTTGGCTGCTCGCAGTTTTACTAATTTCCTCCTTTATGGTGGGTCATCGTGAATCTAGACACTTGCGCGTACCTTGAGGATACGTCATTTGTTAATTGATCTGTTCGTGCCTGTTTCAAATGCACGCAGCATTGCTTTTTTACCCTGACAACCGAATCCTGTGAGGACTCGGAACTTGTGCAGCGGATGAACGTAAGCAAAGCGTATACTTTCTTAAGGTGATAACGCGTGTATATAGAGTGCGAAGCTCTAAACGCTGCTCGAAATACCAACCCCTACTCCTACACCAATTTCTGCTTATTAGAAGACCAACTTCTGCTTTTAGAATTGACTCAGCCCCTACACAATGTCTCTACCTTTCAAAGCACTCAACTTCTGCCTTTAGAAAACCACATCTTCCGTCTTCGAAGACCAGTCCTCTGCACCTCGAAGACCAATCTCTGGACGAACACCTTCTTTAAGACAAACCTTTCGATTAACTTTGCATCCTGAGATCCAACTTTGTGACTAACTTAATCTACTTTACGTTTCTGAGTCCCCACTCTACATCGTTCACTTTTCGGACGCTTGGTGTCGCCCGCTTCTCTGACGTTGTGGTGAAGAGAGTTTCTCAAATGTAAGAGCACTCTGAAGTCAGCTTGAGGCAGTCTCAGTCACGTAAATCAAAGTCTCCGTGATTTACGTTTTGTGTCCTCACTATACACGTTCACAACTCTGACGCTTGGTGTCGCCCGCTTCGCTAGCGTTAGGAGACAGCCAGCCCACTCAAATTTAATAACGGCACGCCGTCAATTTGGGGCTGTCTCAGACACGTAGATCGACAAACTTTGGGATTCACGTTTTGTAATCCTCACTATATACAGGTCCACATTTCGAAAACGCTTCGTTGTCGCCCGCTTCGCTGGCGTTGCGGAGTACAGCCCACTGAACTTAATAGCACTCCGTCGTCAGTCGCGCCAGCGCTGTTTGAAGGATGCGGCGACGCCGCGAAGCGTCGCAACGTCGCCGCGTCTCAACCGACCTCTTTGTTCATGCGACGACGACGACGACGACGGACGATGCGTTACGAAACGCCGCCTTCGCCGGCGCTCTGTTGAGACACGCTTGGCTGGCCAAGAGGCGTATTCTAGCGCACTCGGGGAAGCGAACTTCGACCGCGGGCTCGATACGACGCTTCGAAAAAGCGACTCTTCCTTTCGTATTTTGTGCGCCCCTCATGGCTCAAGTCGAGTCGCACGCGCCGAGCCAAGAATGAGAATGAAAGCGTTTTTTTTTCTTGTTCTTTTCCGACTTGAAGCTGCAGCTCCGCTAGTTTGTCTTCCACACGCTGGTGAAGTAACCAGCTTTTAGAGATTTTTTCCCCGCTTCGGTCTTCCTTGCCGCCGGCTCTGTTTTCCGTTGTTTTCACTGGATTTTGAGGCAGGCTTTGCCTCTTTATTCCCTTTCCTGCGCATCCATCTTTTTTATTTATATTTTTTTTCCTAGAGATGCCTCGTTACGGACGTATTACGGATGAGGAAACAGAGACGCACTGTCGTACTAAGTATTAGAGGAAAGAATGACGGGAAAAAAATTTTCAAGAAAATAAAACGAAAGCGCAGGGACACGTTGGAATAATCTTCTTCGGGAATGGTTTCTTCTGGGGAACCTTCTTTTCTTTAAAAAGGGACCCCGAGGGCGTTGAGTGTCTCTTTGTTCCCGGTGACAAAGTGCCCGGTCAGCAGAAGAGGTCTTCTGTAAAGCCGATGATGGGAGCTTTCGCTCGCCTCGTTTGCCGACCAAGACTGCGTCTCGGAAGATACGTAAACGAAAAAAAAAAAAAAAAAAAAGAAAAAAAAAGAGGGCGACGTTAGTTTTGAAGCGTGACTGACTATATATATACATTTTTTTGTCACGCAAATTCGCTAACTATCTGAATTATAAGCGTGAAGGTTCAACATACACCCCACTTCAGTGAATTCTAAAGATCGCTGCTTTTGCTGGCGCGAGGTAGGCCAGTCTGCAGTTACGTTTTCCGATTATTGAACCACCGACAAACTTCTCGATGCGTAAACATACACACATTTACTAGGATATCGTATATTCCAACTGTTGTGGAGCGGGAACCAAGCCTCGGTACACTAACCACCATCCGTAAAAAGCAAATTCGTCGCGAGGATGGAACAACTCGCCTACCCATTTTTCGTACGTATATTTCTTTTGAGCAGGCACGTTACGGCAAGAAGCTAGCAAAGTGTGTGTTAGATGACAGCCTGGTCCGCACGTGCGTCGGGG
>JAZHYW010001185.1:0-41828 GCA_037355805.1 Ixodes ricinus | reverse complement strand
ATATGCGTTTTTAAGAACTAAAAGCTTTCAGTTGCCACCATATGAAGAAGAAAACGATGCTGCCAGAGCCCACCGGAACCACTAATCGACCTACAAAACACAAAACACCTTTTTTTCATTTTTTTTTCTTTTGCACCGCTTGAATTACGATTTGTAGACCCGCGCGATCTCGCGTCAGGTGAATTGCGAGAGGTTTTTAGCGGCCTTCCTGCATCGAGCAGCCGCGGGAAAAATCGAACTCCATTTGGCGTTAAGAAAATTTTTTATTGGCACGAAAAACTCGCGAATATGATGCTGCTGCAGGGTGTTGAAAGAAGGCGCCGGGATTCATTGTGGCGCTCATTTGACACGCACAGAGCACGCACGACGATTTCGCCCCTGGTGTTTTTCTCACAACGCGACTTCTTTTGTTTCTCTTTGCGTGCCTCAGCCCACTTTTTCTACACTGAGCCGCTTTTGTTTCTCTCTAAAGCCGCGGTTAAACTACATCCTACAAAAGGCAAACTGCAGACGCCGTCTGAGAGGTGTTTCTTTCTCGTTTGACGATCCACTGATGCTGCTTAATCTTAAGAGATGTTCGGGCTTCTTATCGCTTTTTTTGTTTCTTTTCGTGACGTCCGTTACGTTGAATTTTGACTTACATGGGTTGGAGCGAAATAGAAAACCCACATTATTTCTCGACTGGAAGGCGCCACAATTCAAGGGGTTCGGACAACTAGTTTCCTTTTTTCCAGGCTATAATATATTTAATGTATTTATATCTGACAATTTACTTTATTAAGGTGAAAGCCTTATATGTCTCATCCACGGTGGAAGAAATACATTCTTCCACCGTGGTCTCATTGTTCAATCGACCTTCAAAGCCCTTGAGCGAAAACACGTCGGCGACACGAAAGGTACCAAAACCAATGGTTCGCTACTTGACCAGTAGATGGCGTTACTTGTGCCAGAATCGGCGGAAGTGCGCGGGCGGCGCAAACCCTGCGGGAGGGAGGACGCTCTCGCTTGGGCAGCGGTGAAGAGCGGGGTGCGACATGCCGTGAGATTATCGGCGCCAAAAGCGCGTCGTCAGAGAGCGCGCTGTCTACGGAGGTTCGCTATCCCCGGGATCGGCGCTTGGGCTTTCGGCTTCAGGTCATCCTATTGGAATAACTAAAGTAACTGGATCTGGGAAAGTAGCGCCATTGCCTTCCCACCTGCTTGCCGGACACAAACAAATACCAACATACAGACGACAAAACCTCTCAAGGTGATTGGATCATCGATGTCCGTTGGCATGGTGATCGCCATTTTGGACCTTTTCAAGGCTTCGATGCTTCAAAAGGGTCATTAAAACCAGTCGCCCCAAGATCGCTATGGAGCATCATCGTACTGAAAACGTTTTCAATCAATATGAGCGTCTTTGGCACTGTGCACGCAATAAACCTATCACTGGTGCTTATTTTCCCAGATCTCTTACAATTATGTTGCTCTTCTTGCGTGTTTCAAGACAGTAAAATATTTTTCAATGCATCCAAGCACTGACATTGCGTGCGATGTCGGTACGAAAATGTACTGCGTATCGATTTCGGCCCCAGGAATCTACCGAAAACCTGCAGGGAAATTAATTAACAACGTCGGTAAGCTGACAGCCGAAATTCCAGTGATAACGCGGCGGACAGTCAAGGGCAGAGGCAGCTGCGCCGGTCTCCCGTGATTGCTTAGATGCTGCGTGTCTTCGCCATGCTCTGCCTTAGAAAGAGAATGACTCTCTACATGATGATAGCTGCGGATCTACGAAGTGCGTCTGGGACGCCGTCCGGGCCCACAAAAACAAAGGTTTCTTCCTGTCGGCCCACTGGGACTGCTAGGCCCACAAACAGCCATTCCTGCAGCGCAATGTAAGCTCCGATGCTCGCTTTTTTACTGCTCTCCGGTGACATCCACTGGAACCTTGGACCTTTCCGCATGCATTGTAACAACGCAAAAAGGCTCCTGAACAAAGTGCCTGAACTCCAAGCAGGTCTTCCCTGCAATCCAGTTGATGCCGTGTGCGTGTAGATATTTCGGCTGAGCGACTCCGTTCCGGATCATCTAATATTTTGCCGCGAGTACTCCGTCTTTTGAAAGGATCCAAAATATCATGGTGGCTGTGTTCTGGTCGCCGTAAAGCACGAATTTTCTTCTGCATGACGTGCGGACTTCTAATCTGACAGGTCCTGGTTGGTTTGGACAAAACTAATCTGTCGAGGCGGGAAGCTTCTCCTAGGTTCTTTTTACACACCATTAAATGAAAAACACAATATTTTTTCTCGCCTGTGTGCAGCATTTGATGAAATTATTTCTCGCGGGGAACGATACATAACCATTCTCTTAACTGGATACATAACCATTCTCTTAACTTAACCTCCACATCAACTGGAACTCTCCGGAACCCATGTCTTCCAACGTGACTGAGGCCAAATCTCTCGACTGGATGCTGTATGCGATCCTAATCGAAATAGTTTGTTTTGCAACTCACATACGTGGTAACGGTCTGGGCCGTACCGTAGAATTGGACCTCCAACGGAACCCGGCCCCAATTTTATATGTATCGGAAATTTCTTCACAGTCGAACTCTGATCCAATTGGAATCCTGTCCACGTAAAACTTTGGCTGCTCAAGAAAACCTTTTACCTCCATGCGAGTCATTCAACTCAACAAGGATGAGCAGAAAATGCTCGAGCACTCTGTCTCTCATGCCCCTTGGTTTTTCTGCACGAATTTTGGGACGGACCCATGGAACGTGCCCTACGATTTACTTTCAGGCAATATGCAGAAACTCCACCTTTACCAAGACCACCTCGAAAACAAGAAGTACAAACAATGGATCTCTGCACCTATTAAGCACGTTATTGCCTTACTTGCAATCTTGCAAGACCAGTCGTTTCTTTAAAAGGGCTTTGAAGACACAGGAGGCTGCACACTGGACAGCTGATAAAATCTCCTATGACAACTTAAAAGAAATATACAGATATTTTATCGAAAATACATTTCCAATGCTGCAAGTAAGGCAACAACGTGTCCCAGACGTTTTTGGCAGTTCTATGGTTCCTCGCGAAGAAACAGGGTAGTGACCCAATTCCAGATAAAAGATGCCTGCCATGACAGTGCTCAAGTTCTCGCGGATTCATTTGGTAAGCACTTCAGCTGACATACTTTTTATGTTTAGCAACGTCCCTCTTTCTCTTCATGACGATAGTTGTTTTGCTGAAGAGCGTACCTTCGTATAGACCGCAGCTGTGCTCGTTCCAACGCTCATAAGCACTGGGGATGTTGTTTCTGCAATCTCCAACCTATAGTTTGGTGCTTCACCTGGTCCTGATGACGTCTCCCCATACCTGCTGAACGACTGTGCTACAGCCCTCTCGTCCCCACTGGCAGACTAGTACAACTCCTTTCGCAGGAGACTCATTCTTGATGTTTTTACACTAAAGCATGTTATTCATGTCCATAGAGGATTGGGAAAACCGCTAAACACTCATGAAAGTTACCATGCAATTAGTTTTACCTACATTCTCTGGAAAATATATAAAACCCTAATTTGTAGTAAAATCTTAGATCACCTTGAAATTAAGAATGCCATCTGTGATAACCAACACGGCTTTAGGAAAGGGCGGGTTTGGGTGCTCTCTCTCCTACGCCAAGATCTGAGTAGTGTTCTTGGCAGCTCCAAAGTAGCCGACATAATCTCTATAGAATTTTCAAGTGTCTTCGACGGTGTGAACCACAATCTTAGCCTTGCTAAGTTCTGAAGCTTCGGTATCTGCGTACGAACTCAAAATTAGATATCCAACTTCCTTACTGATCACCGTCAGCGAGCCAGCTACTAACGTGCCTCTGGCCAGTGGCACAGTCTGAAAGCAAGAGAGCCAGAAGGTTCTGTAATAGGCCTCTTCTCTTCAACCTCTATATCAACGACCTTACATGCGGCATTGAATCTAACATCCTTCGTTTTACTGAGGATCATGTATTATACAAAACCACTTACTCCGACAAAACCGGGATGTCCTGCAGTCAAGGCCTCTTCCGGATTTGTAAGTGATTCGAATAGACTCTAAGCGACACAGCATGGCTGTGTCGCTTAGAAGAAGCAGCTCACAATAAAAAGATGAAAGACGTTTACAAATTTCTGTAACCCGAAATTAAAGCGCAGCTCTTGAGTAGGAGGAGGGAAGGATACGGAGGGGAGGGTATGCCCCTCCTCCTCCTTCTCCCCTCCTCCTTCTCCTTCCTCTCCCCACTCATATCCTCCTTCTCCGCTCTCCTCCTCTCCTCCCTCCACCTGCTTACCCTCCCATCCTCCTCCTCCGTACCCTCCTCTCCTCCTCCATACCCTCCCGTCCTCCCAAAGTTTCCCGCTAAATATAGCTGAAAAATTGACGCCACGTGATCTCACCACCAATTTAATTTCCCCTAAATTTAGCGGGGAAAATGGTGTTTTAAAACTTTATGTTATGCCCCCTATGAACTAATTCACTTGGTCCGCTTGATTTAGCGGGGAAATTGACGTCAGGTTACCTCAAGAGCAAATTCAGTGTCGCCACTACATTTAGGGGGAAAATTTACGTCATGTGACCTCAACACATATTCGATTCCTCGTTAAATTTAGCAAAAAATTGAATTGATTATGAGGTAAGTGACATCAGATTTCCGGCTATATCTAGCGGAAAAACTGAAACTGACCGCTAAATCTTGCTGAAAAATTGAATTTGCGCGCTAAATCTAGCAGAGAAACTGAATTTGTTCATAGGAGGCGGACCATACTTACCATACTTCCAATATTTTCCAAAGGGCTTGAAACGATTATATTCAACCAAATAAAATATATAATATATGCTGACGACACAAGCCTATTTCTTGCTGAAACGAATGTTGAAAAATCAATAGCCGACGCAAATAATGTCCTTAGCCAGTCCTATATATGGTCCAACAACAATGACCTTAAGATCAACATCCAGTAAACAAAGGCTATTGTTTTTCGACCGAAAAACAAGGCTGTAGCTATTAACAACCATATTACAATTGGTTCTACACGAATTGAGTTAATAAAAAGTCATAAAACGCTCGGAATAATGTTTTTCTGGGCATTTTCTGAGGACTGACCACGTCGATTATCTGGCCAAGAAGCTGCCCAAAGTGGTCGTAATCATGTCACACTGTCGCTCTGTTTTTTCAGATAAAGTTAAACTAAAAAATTACTATTCACTCTTTCAGTCCTACATCAATTACTGTCATCTTATTTGGGGGAAGACTAAAATAAATATTAAAAAGCTTGCGTTACTTGAAAAGAAAATGCTCCGTTACATTGCCAATGAACACTATATGGCTCACACAAAGCCCCTATTTCCCAACATAAAGTAATTACCAATGAAAAGATGTACGACTATAGACTGCTGGCTAGTTTCCGCTTTTCAACTTCTGACCATATCTTGTTTTTATGTGGAAGGGCGAACCTCTCCGAACATCCTCATCGCATCAACACACGCCTCTCGGAAAGATGGATCATATTTTGAGCTCGTACTAATTATACTTATCAGTGAATCACTTATCGTCTACCTTCATTACTTAACCATTTACTTAACAACATTATTGATATATATAACATTGGATGGAAATTATTATTGATGTACTTCTTATAGTACTGTCGGACATCCTGTTTAAATAAATGTGAAAGCATTTTATTGTATGGTATATCTATTCTTGTTAAAAAGGTTTTAATTCTGTGTAATGTGAAAAATGGCTGTGTCCGCGTTTTTTGTTGTTGCTATATTGCTTCTTGCTAACTGTATTTCTCTTTTAGAAAGTGTTATATTTTGTAGAATATTATGAACAGAAGCTGTGCCTATATTTTTCTGGTTTGTGCGCTTTGTGATGAGACCTTAGTATTTTTGGTAAATATTGGTATTTCGATTTTGGAATTTTGGTAAAATATTTTCTAGCGTGTTTTATTTTATTTTTTTTAAAATTAGTTTTGCTGTTAATCTTTAAACGGGCCCCAGACCCCTTCAAGCTGCCATTGGCAGCTTTTCGTATGAGGCACCGTTGGCTATAAGGCCAAAAATAAAGACTGATTGATTGATTGATTGATTGATTGATTGATTGATTGATTGATTGGCTGATTGATTGTAGCAGCGAATTGTGCGGCGCATCTGCTGTCGCAGTGGTACATTCGCAAAACACGCGACGGTCCCGGGAATTATTTTTTTTGCATGCCAGTGGAGAATATTTATTGATTGTTCTTTTAGTGAGCCTAGGTTACTGAACTTCTTAGTTTCTCGTGTGAAGTCTGAAGCTTTAGGTGTGCTTTCGCGAATTCGAAAGGCGAGCGGAGAACGTTACTCTAAACGCGGTAACTCGGCGATAAATTTCGGAAACCGCAGCACCGCTCGACTGAGGAGTCAGTGCGCACTGAGCGTCGAGGAAAAGGAACGGCAGCAAAAATACTGATTTTAAACTCCATTACCACTGAGGACATTCCTTCGTTCGAAAAAGGAGGGAGTGCACCCCTACAATTGAGAGAGAAACGATAAAAAAATAAATACATATATCGCTTTTCGAATTCCCTCGAGTCCGCCGCAGCCAGACTTGGAACGACGAGCTAGAAAAGGAAACCCAGCCACGATTCCTGTTTCTTTCCAAGGTTTTCCCTCAGGGAGAAGCAGGAAGAACAGACGGCGAAGAAAACAATAAAAAAAAGTGGAGGGCTCACTTCAGGAACAGGAGACGCCCTTTCAATGTCTGACACGCGCTGCTGCTTCGAATTCATGGTCGCGGCGATGCCTCCGGGATTTGCCATTGTTTATTTCGATCTTCTATGATTGTTCCGCTCACTGACGAGTCCATCGATGCGAGTAGGAAATTTCAGTAGCATCTATACTCGCCGCTATTGTATCTTGAAGAACGGTGCTTCCGAAGGCCTGTCCCGTTGCTGAGATAAAGTCATTCCGCCTTCCCCATACCAGTACAAAGACTATACTCGGTTTAACTTTATAATGGACCGCAAAAGATGCCACTTGAAATTTAAGTTATTCGAGCACTGTGAAGGTCTCGCGTGACAACTTGTGACTAGCGATGAAGTCATGCACAGGCCTTGTCTCCTAGACGCTACCGAATAAACCCACAATCTTCAGCACGCCAAAACAAAAAAAAATTACGAAGATACACGCGTAAACATAATATCCCTGCGTCGCTAAACTCGTCAAACACAAAGTTGGGGCCGAAGTTCACAGAGTGTGCTGATTCGACTCTCGCGACGATGGCGTCACGCGGGACGAGATGTCCATCATCCAAACTCTCTCAGTGCTCAAATTCCAGCAAGAATGTGAAACAAAGTCGTTGCAAGTTTCATCGGAGCGCGCGCGAGCAACACCGTGGGGCCAGTCGATTGAACGGCTTCACTGATGACGTCGCGCCCGCGTGTCCCTACATCCCTACGCCGCGATAGAGTCAATGAAACGTAGATTGTACCTAGGCGGGCTGTAAATACTCTGAACTTCCTCGTCGCAAGATCGTCATTTGTGGAAGTTATTGGTGACGACAAAGCGACGTTTCACAACTTTGGGAAGGAGTTATTTGAGGCCCAAATCTTCGCTTCGGAATCGAGGCAAAGATTGTGATGTTGTGGAGCCGTGCTCGGTGTACGCGACTTTAGTGCTGATTTTCCGCCATTATCAACAACGCCACCGGGGTCACCCAAAGGCGGTGTCTGCAGAGACGTCCGTATAATGTCCGAGAGATGAGGGCGCGACGGGGGATGGCAAAAAGAAGCCGAGCAAAAGGAAATAAAAAATATTTCAAGACGTTTACAAATCTCTGGAATGCAAAATTAGAGCGCAGTTCTTGAGGAGGAGGAAGCGAGGGTAGGCCCCTCTTCCTCTCCTCCTTCCATTCAGTTTCTCCACTAAATTTAGCGGGAAAAATAACATCGCATGACAATCTAGCGGGGAAGTGAATTGGTGTTGAGGTCCCGTGACGTCAATTTTCCCACTAAATTTAGCGGGCCGGTTGCGCCGATGGCGACGCCGCGAAATCCGGAAATTGGCACCGAAGAGCTGTGCTCTAAAGAAAAGTACGACCAGCACATACACAACACACACAAATAGGAGTCAGCAACGGACGTTGAAATTGTTCGGAGAGAGAAGAGAGAGAGAGGAATTGATGGTAGTGGAGAAGGGGGATATCTTTTACCCGAATATATTATTATAACTCTCTGAAATGCTATCGTGCGGAGCTAGGGCGATACCGCCCCCCCCCCTCTTTTACACCTTTATGCCCCTTGCCCGCTCTTTCGACATCCCTGGGAGGAGGGTAAATCGCCCCTCTCCCAGTCCTTCTGTTTCGACTACCCTGCTTAGAGGCGGTCCAACTGAGCTATGACGAGGAACAGCACAGCGCGCAATTTTCGAAATAACGGTTTTAGACATTTTGGAATTAAAACGGTTCGCGTTTCATGAACTCGCGAGCGGCCATGAACAAAATTCAAGCGAGAGGTACCTGCCGGGGCTCGTAGTGTGCGGGCGTGTTTAGTGACGCCTTTCTATAGTTCATAGAGGAAGCGGTCTGTAGGGGCTGACTATATACCTAGTTTTATTGTTAAGGGATGCGCTCAATACGCCTCGCAAGTGGGCTCATTTTCGTCTTCTGCGCATGAGAAAGGAAGTAGCGGTGACGTCAGAACGCCGAGCCCTGATTGGCTGATCGCGGTCCCCTATCTGAGCGTCGTCTGCTCCTTTGCAACGACGTCTGCTCGCAACGTCGTCTGCGTCTGTCTTACCTTTCCTGCGACTTTCGGAAGTGCAGGTCTTTACGAGCGAGCTCGACTTCGCCTTTCAGAGAGGGCAGACGAAATAACTCGAGCGGTTCGTTGTTTTTGTCGAACAACTAGCAGACGCGCATCAAGGAGGGAAGTCAAAGTACTCACTGGCGAGGTGTCCCGAGACGCCGAGGTTTGTTTGCTAAGAACCGAGAGTGAGCGTGTTAGTGTCCGCAAGTTCCCTCCCAAATACTTTTTCCCTCCTTTCGTGTGCGGCAAGACTCCTCATTCTTTAACGGCGTCGGCGGGTTGGCGCAGTTAACGTCGTCTGCTTTACGTCTGCTAGTCAAAGCGATGGCTGCTTTACCTTTCCTGCGTCTGTCGGAGATTCACCGCTTTTTCACCGGCGAGAGTCACCGTTGCCTCGGAAAACAAGGAGATGACAAGAGGAAGAGATTGACCTCTTAATCTAAAATTGAGGTCAGTGATCACAGTATAATACGGGAAGGGTTCACAAGGGTCGCGCGGGCATATTCCATTCAGCACGCCAGCCGGTCGTGGGCAGACGGTCGCCGAGTCGGAGTGGCTGCTAGGCCTATCTGCCGAGTTCGCTTGGTCGGTGTCGGTGGAATCGTGGCCGTTGGAGCTTTTCCCGGGTGTTTGTGGATCCAGCGTTCTTGTTCGTCGTGGTCTGGTTCAAGTAATTTTTACTTTTTTCTTGCTGCTTGAAGTCGGGACGCGTGAGAAGCGCACGTAGAAAAATAAACGTCCGTTGGTCGTCGCGACCGCGACGCTGTCGGCCATGCTGATTTGATCGTAAGAAGTGCGTAGCTTCGGAGCTGTCGTAGGATTTCGTCGTAACCTGCGCAAAACTTACGAAAATTTCGTTTCGTGAATACGAATTTGTTTTTAAGTTTTGTCTTACGCATATTTTTGGCGTAAGATCGTTTCGTGAATCTGGCCTCTGCACTTTCGAAAGTCGCAGGAAAGGTAAGACAGACGCAGACGACGTTGCGAGCAGACGACGTTGCAAAGGAGCAGACGACGCTCAGATAGGGGACCGCGATCAGCCAATCAGGGCTCGGCGTTCTGACGTCACCGCTACCCCTGCGCGAGAAGCAGACGAACTTGCCCTCCGCATTATTTGCCCCTTTATTAAAGCATGTTTTTAACCTTTCATTGCGGACTGGGGTCTTCCCGTCTTTGTGGAAAAATTCAGTTGTAGTACCTATACACAAGTCCGGTGACACGTCTAAGGTAGAGAACTATCGCCCTGTGTCTTTGTTATGTGCGTTTTCAAAGGTTTTCGAGATTGTTATACATGCCCATGTTTCTTTTTACTTCAGTCAAAAATTAGCCACTGTTCAGCATGGATTTGTAAAGGGACGATCTGTGGAAACGAACCTTTGTTCTCTACTGGATTACACAGTACCGATAATTGTTACGCGAGGACAAGTTGATATTGTTTATTTCGATTTATCTAAAGCCTTTGACAAGGTAAATCATAAATTGCTATTGTATAAGCTCTCACTATATGGTGTATCTTCGACGCTTTTAGAGTGGTTTAATAGCTATCTGTCTGAACGTCAAAATCGTGTACGTGTCTCGAGTTGTTTGTCAGATGTTCTTGTGCCCAGTTCAGGTGTTCCGCAGGGGTCAAACTTAGGACCGCTTCTGTTTCTTGTATTTATTAGCGATATTGCAATGTGCGTAAAGAACGCGCAGATGCTTTTATTCGCTGATGATATTAAGATCTTCATGAGAATACAATCGGAGGATGACTGCGCTCTTTTACAGAATGATGTGTCACGTGTTTCAGACTGGTGTCTTGATAACTTTTTACTTATCAACCCTGATAAAACAAAACAGCTTACCATGTGTAGAAAACGTGAAATTATTTCTTATCCGTATCTACTTCGCAATTCTACTATCCAACGTGTCCTTCAAGTCCGTGACCTTGGAGTGTATTTTGACAGCAACCTTTCTTTTTCACATCATGTTAGCCAAATTGTTGCCTCTGCTCTTAGAATGATGGGAATGATATCGCGCCTTACGCGGGACTTTTCAAATCATTGGTGCGTGGTGCGCTTGTTTTGCTCTTTGGTTAGGGTTAGACTCGAGTTCTGCAGTGTTGTGTGGAACTCGCTGAATTCATCTGATGCGGCACAAATTGAAAGAGTGCAGAAACGATTTATTCGTATTGTTTATGATAGGTACTTTGGAAGGAGATGCTTCTACGACTACGAATATATTCTTAAAGATTTATTGTTGCAGAACTTGTTAAATAGAAGAATAGCTCGCGACGTTCTATTTTTACATAAGGTTGTACACGGTCGTGTAGATAGTGATTTAGTGTCATCGTTAAAATTTCACGTACCGGCACGTGTTGTTAGAGGATTTAGTATATTTTACCCCTCCATTCAATCGAAATTGTCACCGTTGATAAGGATGCAGATTTGTGGCAATGAACTGTCCTCTCATGTTGATATCTTTTCAGATATATCAGTGTTTAGAAGGGAGCTAAATTTTTATCTTTTTAATTCCTGATTGCATGTTAGTCTGTTCTTTTTTACAAGTGGAAGACATTGTGTTAAGTCATGTACTACCATTTTATGTGCCACCACACTATGACCTAGTGGTCGTTCTGGGGCATGATTCAAATAAAGCAATATTATTATTATTATATACCTTTGACATCAGGATCAGGATTATCAGTTGTGAATGAGAAATTTGATAGTGCGTGTTCAAATCGAAGGTGTCAAATTTGGTTGTGTACGATGGAATCTTGGTGTCCTCGCGTTCTTGAAACATCATCGGAAATATTGACAACCTGACATTTATTTCCGTTGATTAACACACAATTAACCCCTGCTTCGCTGATCTTCGAAAGTCTACACTAAAATGATTTTATCCCGCCGATGAGGGGACAACTGCCCGGAAGTGAAATCCGCCCGAAAGTGGACAACGCTGCACGAGGCGCAATGGCTCCGACGAAGTTAGTGCTATCACGGAACAACGCCCTCCTGATGATTGTGACGTGGCATCGGTGAGCACCGTTGTGGGAAACTGCAGCGCGTGTGGCTGTCTGAAAGACTTGTTGGTGGCACTACATGACAAGGTTGATTCTCTCGTCAAAGAAGTTGTCTCGGTCAAGGCGGAAAACGCGTCTCTGCTTCTGCATCTGTCAAGGAACACGGAAATGCTACGTCGTTTTACTGTCCAAAACGTTGAGCCACGGCCGACTACAACGCCGTCTGCGCAACCCGGTCCTGCGTCCGCAAGCTTCGCGGAGGTTCTTGGGAAAGATTCACCAGGCCGGTCCGTTGCATCAACCACTCTGGAGGCGTCCGGAAGCAGTTTTACATCCGCCCATCTGCGTAATACATCTACATCTGCTGTGGCTGCTGGGTCCACCGTACTGCCGCCCGGGGTGACCGTGCCGAAGGCGTCTACAGATGCCGATGGCTTCACGCTCATCCAACGGAAAAAAAGAGTCAAGCCATCCTCAGGTTCCTGCGCAAGCAGTAAGCTATCGTCAGCCCCTTGAGCACCAAGGCTCAAGGCGCTCTTTGTATCGCGTCTCAATCCTGACACTACGTGTAGTGATGTTGGGGAGGTGCTAACGGCAGTTTTGGAAGGAAAATCTTTTACATGCACTAAGTTAAAAACTAGGCACGAAAGCTACTCGTCATTTCGCATTGCTGTGAACGAGGATGACTTCGACAGAGTGAACAATGCAGACGTTTGGCCAATGGGCTCCCTTTTCAGGCCATTTTTCGATGTTGCAGGGCGCAATGATGTTCGTGACACAGCAACGCCCAACTAGCTTGTCAAATGAATTGTTCAGTATTTTATCAAAACGTCCGCGGCCTGCGTACGAAGGCTCCTATTTTTTTCAATAACGTTGTTCTAGGTGATTACGATATAATTTCTTTAAGTGAAACTTGGTTAAATAGCTCATTTGCATCCCTGGACTATTTCCCTCCCGAATACACAGTAGTTCGTCGGGATCGAGATTACGAAAAACTTTCCGTTAAATTCGGTGGTGGAGTACTAATTGCGGTTAAGAAACATTTACGGGCTATTCGCCGGTTTGATCTCGAATTCGAGTGCAAGTCCGTTTGGATTGAAATAACTCTTAGTGATAACAATAGCTTACTTATAGGCACTTTTTATTTTCCTCCTAATGTCGACGGATCTACGTTTTCTGACCAATTAGATATGCTAAAGGATAAATTGGATGTGGATCAACATCGTATACTTATACTTGGTGATTTCAATATTCCTGAAATAAACTGGAATTTAGTACATCCTGCACTGTCTGCTCATAGTGCATCATTTAAAGCGAATGCCCTTCTTTCATTTGTTAACCTTCTCGGATTTACCCAAACGAACGGTCTTCATAACTCAGCAGGACACGTGCTCGATCTGGCCTTAGCCAACTTTCCTATCGACAGCCTGATGTCTGCTTCCAATCCGCTTGTTTTACCGGATGTTTGGCACGTTTCTTTTTCTGTTTCTTTTATGATTTCTGTGCGGAAAGTAAAGCACAAAACAACCGTGAGTCGCTTGCTTTTGCAAGAGGCGATTACTTTGGCCTTTATCAACATTTAGATAATGCAGATTGGGCTTCCATATATAGTATGACCGATGTAAATTGTGCCGTTGAAGTGTTCACAAACTATATCGTAGGTGCACTTGATAGGTTCGTTCCCAAAAAGCGTCCTTACACAAGTCGTTATCCGCACTGGTACTCCAAGGAGCTAAGATCAGTTCTAAGAAAAAATTGCATTGTCATAGAAAATACAAGGTCGCAAATTCCGCTTTTTGGTACCTAAAATTTTCTGAGTCGCGTGCGCTAGCTAAGACATTGTTGAAGCGCGATAAAATATTACACCGTGAGTCAGTGGAGCGTAGCTTAAATCGTGACCCAATGCCTTTCTGGCGATATGTAAAGGATCGCACAACTACAACTTCGTCATCAATAAACATAGCTGACTCGTTTGGTGATATGCTGTCTGAGCCCGAAGATGTATCAAATGCATTCGCGAGTTATTTTTCTTCGGTTTATTATTTGCGGCCAAACTGGACTGCCCGTGCATGGCGTCAGTGATAATGCCAGTGATCACCTGTCGATTTTATCTTTTGAAATTACTGATATTGAACTCGCTATCAGGAAACTGAAGCCAAAGTTATCAGTTGCATTTGACGGCATTCCAAGCTTCATTGTTAAAGGATGCTCCTCTATTTTTGCGCCCGTCTTAACGCATATTTTTAACTTGTCGTTGCAGAGCCTTACATTTCCTTCCCTGTGGAAGAACTCCATTACTGTGCCAGTACATAAGAATGGCAGAACGGATGATGTAAAAAATTACAGACCTGTGTCGTTGCTATCTCCCTTTGCTAAGGTCTATGAAATTGTTTTATTTGAGCGCATTTCAAACTTTTTAAGCATAAGATAAGCCCTTCTCAACACGGCTTTATGCGTGGAAGGTCTGTTGAGACAAATCTGGTGTATTTTTTGAATTTTGTTTCGCCTACTGTGTGTCAACGTGGACAGGTAGACGTTGTATATTTTGACCTTTCTAAGGCTTTTGATCTGGTAGACCACTCGCTCCTTGCACACAAACTAGAATCCTACGGCGTGAGTACCTCCCTTTGTTCCCTGTTTCTAGATTATTTGTCTAATAGACACAATTTTGTTCGTGTTCTTGGACATCACTCCCGGCCTTATGTTTCTTCTTCGGGTGTGCCGCAAGGCTCCATACTTGGGCCGATCTTTTTCAATGTTTTTATTAATGATTTGAGCTCAATTGTTTGCAATTCGGTCATCTTGCAATATGCAGATGATGTCCAGTTGTTTAGGCAGATCATATCATTGGAAGATTGTGAAAAACTTATGGAGGATGTTAGGCGTGTGTGCAATTGGTGTCGTCAGAACATGCTAACGCTCAATCCTTCTAAAACCGTTATTATGTCTTTGTCTAGAAAGGTAGAAAAAATAAGCTTTTGTTACCAGATTGGAAATGATCCTCTGCGAAGAGTCGAGTGCACGCGTGATCTTGGTGTATACGTAGACTCTTCGTTATACTTTACTGTACATATTAACAACCTTATAAATGACTCTTTGCGTAAGCTGGGAGTAATTTCTAGAATCACGCGTGAGTTCTCCACATCAACCTGTATTCTACGGTTATATTTCTCGTTAATCCGAACCAAGTTGGAGTTTTCCTCTGTAGTCTGGAATTGTATTAGTTCTGCGAGCCAAGAGATGATTGAAAATGTTCAAAAGCGTTTTTTTCGAATTGTTTACGATCGTTACATTGGTCGTACTGTTTATTATTCTTATGCGAGACTGTTGGACCGTTGTAAATGCCCTACTTTGAGTTCCAGACGGTGTGAGCGCGATCTTGTTTTCCTGTATAAATGTATTCATGGATTAATTGATTGCCCAGATCTCACATCTGCTATTAATATTCACGTTCCGAGTCGAGTTTTGCGGGTTTCTTCGACTTTCCATGTTAATCACATCATCCAAACCAGTCCCATGACCCGTATTCAACACTTCTACAATACCCTCAGGGGAGCAGATATTGATGTTTTTAACCAAAATTTCGTAGCTTTTAAGACTTCTGTAACTAACCTGTGAACATTTTGTTGTGCATCATTACCAAGGCGTCAAGCTGTTCATGAGCACAGAAAATAAACAAATGAATGAATGAATGAATGAATGAACGCTACTCGGCTGGTTGTGACCTAGCCACGTCGGGATACACTTTGGTTATATCCGAAAGGCCGATTTAAATAAGAAAATAACGGCAGGGACGCTTTTTAGTAAATTCTGCTTTATCGGCGTAAATAAGAACGATACGAGACTATCAACTTCGACGGTGTTGATTTTAAGATGCAATTCCCAAGCCTCCATCGTGCTTTCTTGAGACCATCCAACATGTCGGTCGCAGCTGATAATCTTTGTCGTGACGTCACACGTATGAACCACGGTAGTCTCAGCGCGCACTCTTGTGCTGCTCTTGTTCGGCGCCTAGGGAGTGCTAGGGAGTTTCCGCCTCTTTAATGAAAAACGTCACAACGATAAACGGATCTGCGGGTTTGTGAAAAAAGAAAAATTCGCAGCAATCTTTCGGCTTCTCCCCTCACTATGTCATAACACAAAGAATCTTTGGGTTTGACGAGTTTAGCGACCCTGCACTTTGTTTCTTAAGGAGTCAAAGGCTATAGTTTTAATGTCGGTGAACAGGAAAGATATATATGAAAGCTGAAAGAATAATTAATATGTCGGCTTGATCTTACAGGGACCGACGTCTTCATATCTTTTTATTTGACACCGAAGGAACGCAAAAGTTTGATAAAGGTAACTTCCAATTAAATGAAAGTAATAGAAAATGTTCTGATGTGCAGTTGCAGTATTAAGCTTAAGAAAAAATCGAAATGTTCGAGTGAATGAATATTTTATTACAAAGCGAAAAAGGCTCGTACCGGCTTGTGGAGCGGGGTGTTAAAATTCGGGGCTGTGCTTCTCCGGTGCTTGGTTATCGGACTGTGTCAAGATAAGGTTGCATAGAGACGATTGCAAGCAGGGCATCTGGACGCCACCATGTCTCTGCCTGTGCAGGTAAGCGCGTGCAATTACAAGCTTGCCAATTCTACGCCCAGGCGCACGCCGCACATACGTGCATGCGTGAGGCACCAGAGAAGCGCCTAGCTTGCAATAGCCTATACACCTTTTCCTCAAGGGCGCAGCTATCTTAAATATCGTCACTTCTGGTATGCGTTAAAACATCGCTTTGTTCTTTCCTCGCCGCTGAAAGGTGTTAACGAAAAATAAGTGATTGTAAAACATTCTTGTTTTGCCTCACCTATATTTTGTAGCTTATTCTAGGTTGAAATGTCTTTTTCTATTTTTTTTCATTCCGCATATCAGATACGGAAGCCACGTGACTGAGAACGAAAGAAAACTATAAACGTCTTTGGTGTTACACTGTCAAGGCTAGCGTAGCCTCCACAGTGCTGCAGCCCCGCACTGCTGACCGCGTGACTTCGTACTGTGTCTAATTTGCACGCGCTTGCGCAATTTGACAGGGTTGGAGCACTGCCGAAGCTACGCTATCACTGAAAACGCAGCACAAAATAGTTGACGCCGAGTATGCGCGTTTCCACTGTTAATAACAGTCACAGCCCACACGTGCCAAATCACTGTCCAGTCAGCAATTGCGGCAAGCCAGAAAAATGTACGGGCATAACACACAAACACAGCAATGAACGCACCCTCATAGTCTTTTATGGAAAAGGCGTATCATGTGTCTTCTGTATACACCTTTCACAAATTCTCTCTAGTGTTTCAGCATCGCAATCTAATTTTGTGTATGCTAATGGCGGTTAAAATCGAATGCCTTTTAGTCAACCGCAGACGTACGAAAGTTGCGGTGCTCTTAAATGTGGTGTTATTTCAATATTTGTTTCAGTGTCGATGGTGTTAAAGGGACCATGAAATAATTTTCCAGCTTTGTCCAAATGAAGACCCCAGCGGACCGATCTCAACAGTCAGTTTGACTACGCCTACGCTGCCGCAATGCCTCGAGGGAACATAAGTCTTCTGCCTTTGCGACAACACCGTTGGAGCTCTGCGCTTGAGGAGCACGGAACGGCACGAGTCATCGCATGCACGGCCGCCTGCCTTTTGTGAACTAAAGTTATGGCGGCGTCACGCATGCGCCGAACACTTAGTGAGATCGGTCTATTCATCTTCAATATTCACAGAACCCGGAACAGGAACCCGTGTTCAATTAATTGCCTCCAGATTAGAACAAAAAATAAAGATGAAAATTCACGTCCGCTTTCCTTCTCGACTCGACTGGACTCGGTCACCAACATGTGAAATCACGTGGCCATGAGGTAAAGTATGCCTTTCTACCGGAAACGGAAGTTCTCCCAGCCGAGCGAGCGAGCCGCGTTGGCCAGGAGCACTGCGCCCCATGGATGTGTGCGCTCGTCAACAAACAATATGTTGACGAATATTTGAATTCGCATTCGTGGTCAACAGCAATGAGTGACATGACGGCACTTATCATCGCTTGCGAATGACAAGTCCCGTGGTGTGATTAAGAAGGACGGTAGAAGCTTGGAGTCATCGCGCCGGTGCCCAAGCGCTTTACGACCACGTGATTTGTTATCTCGCTTTTGGGTTGAGACTGAAGTCTGAGGAAAGAGAGCCTGAAAAATCTTTTCTTGTCCCTTTAAGAAACTACCCCTCAGTCCGAGGCAATTAGTTGAGTCAAACTTTCGATAAAAGTCCTAGCATTTCATTGTCATGAGCTTTTCTGGGGCGTGCCAAAGCCGAACATTACAAGGATTTACATGATACCATTAAAAGTGTGACGCATAGAAGCTTGCAAGACTGGTCACGCTGACGTACCTTTATCAAGATATCGTGATGTATCCATTCCTATTTACGTTCTGTCATTCACGAACAAATATAAAGCGAAGGTAGGTCTGGGATGTTCAGGTTCCGCGCGGGTGCCCGTCTTCAAATTCTGGCTTCACCAGCCATCAAAGGCCGCCATTAGCGTATATAGATGATATGCACTTAGATGATGATAGTTACTAAAGTTGCTAAATCGAATTTCTGGAAGGGTTTATTAATGCACGAATACCACTAGAGCGACAACCAGAACTATTCGGCACACCGACAAGCCTCAAACGGGAGCAACACGCACGCCATTATATCTTTGACATGCTGGCAGCCTCTCGGTGCTCTGTGAAGTGAGCACGAGTGATTGCAAGCCTGCCAAAAGTACCATCGCGTGGATGCTGGACGTGTTTGAGGCTTGTTGGTGTGCCGAATGCTCTGTTTGTAGTTCTAGTGTGATTCGGGCATAAGGCTTTATTCCACAGGGCAATCGTCCCTCTCTCTCCCTCTCTTCCTCTCATCCAGCCTCTCCTTGGCACGTTGAGGACATACTCAGTTTGTCACCGCTTTTGTCCAGCTAGCATCTCTTTAGTTGGTTCCTTCCTCTTGCAAACTGGTCTGAAGCAGCTCTGTGGCCCATCTAGCGGGCGCCTCCTTCCTCGACCGGCGTATGAGCGCGATAAGGAGATGAGGACAGATAGAGCAGTGTAGGTAGGAGATAAAGTCGTTTTGTGTTGAGGATAATAATTTATTTTTGTTTTGCGGGGAAAGAGGTTGCTTCAAGAAATTTTTAATGAATTTAGAAATGGGTGCAAACATTTCGTTTATGGAACCCATCGGGGCTTTCCAGAGGCAAACTGGGGAGGTTTAGGAAAAGCCGCATATGTTACGCAATGGCACGTGGAATGTAGCGCATTGGAAGAGTACAGCTCGTATACGTAGATGCAACCGCCAAATAAACGAAAAAGAAATATCTCACGGGATCTGTTGTGGTGTCCCTTCATTGATGTGGTGCCATCGGCATGGTCAGAGCACCGGTAACTTGGCATGTTTTGGGTGGATCGGGTTTAACTATATCACACACCACACCAAGAATCAGTAAGTGTAGCTAAGGTCACTTGCAACCTAAAAAAGCGCAAAGCGTGGGGCGTACTAAGTATCTTATTATCGCAACGCGGCCAATGAGGTTACGACATTATAGAATAAGAACGACAATTGTAGAAATAAGGGACCTGGACATAAGAAGTTACCTCCTGCGTCTCCTCACAGCTGTCAGTGTATGTAGTTGTTTACTGACTGGGCTAGTTCTACATTAAAAACAAATTTCATTCCGCCAAAAAACGAATTGTGCGCCAACATTTAAAGTCATATCATTTGTCACATCGGAGCCCTCAAAAACCGCAAAACTAATGACGAAATCTGTAAACCCAGTAGTAGTGGTACATTCGGCAATTAATTATGTTCTCGTTGTGGAGAGAGAAAAATTGCTTCGACGTAGTCAGCGTCTTTGCATTTCTACGATTTCGTGATTTAGCTCAAAGTCATAAACGCAATGAAAAAAAAACGCGATAAGAAATGCGATGAAAACTATAGAGTGATGAATGACGACTCCAAAACGAGGATGTCAACCGAAGGGAATGACCTTTTAAAAGGGAGGCTTCTGCGGCAAAACCAGGAAACGTCGCCAGACTACACCAGACACCGCCAGCCGAGTCATTATTGTGGACGTGGAACGACCCCAAAAATAAAATAAATTCGACAAGTGTTTAGGCCTCAGAGCAGTGGCTCCGTCTATGCGGCTTCAGGACCGCGGCAATAGCAAACGATCTAAAAAGAGTTTGGGGAGCGACATTGTGTCAGTTGCAGGCGCTCCTCAGAATCATCGATCGAGTGAACTTTAATTTCCTGGCAACGCTTTTGGTTGAGTTCGGGGTGAGGCATGCTTCTCTAGTTGTCCTCATTCTGAAAGAAAAATTCACTGACTGACGAGACAAGAATTACTGTTCATGTTTTCGAGGGCCACGGAATATGTTATTTTCCTCGTTGCGAAGTTTTTGGGCTCACATATTTTTGAGCACGCTGTAACGAATTCTTAAATATACGTAGCTTTCTTTTTTAGCGATGCAAACATTTCTTTGTTGGGCCCGCGTTTGAAGTTGGGAATTGTTGCAGCGTCGATGACTGTTGTCAGTGGCTTTATTTGCTCATTTTCGTAATGTTCGGGAAAGATCCACGATTTCTCGGAGGCATCTTTGTGAAAAACATTTGTGTGGAACGAGTCACTCATTTCGAGCTATTTTTGTTTACAAGTATGCGAGGAAGGTTTACGAAAAATTCAATAAAAAGAAAAGTTTTTTTTTTTTAACATTTTGTCGGTTATTTCGGGAAACTAGGGAAGGGGCCTGATGTCTATTTAGACGTGCTAACAGATTTCGACGGAGTAATCGCTGGTGGCTTTTAGTGCTTCGATACGTTGTTCCTAACGGGCTGGGCTCGAAGTACTAACGATGGCATGCATTACCTGGTCACCGATGGACTTACATTGTTGTGCCTCGGTTTAATCGTTCGCTTTCGTCGTCCGTACTTTGACAACCAATCCACATTAGGACTTTTGTATTCCGTGTTTTCAATGATAATGTTTCAAGTCTCCCAATCGACGACGGCCTAAAGAGCGCAGGGAGTGACGAATTTCTAGCATCGTATTACCGTTCTTTAAATTACAGGACAGCAACCGATATGAACGACGACAGAGAAGTCACGAAGAAATTTGCACGAACTTAGTTAGTAAAGCCGCGTCTTGCGTTCCATAAGCAGTAAATGAGTAGAGGCGTTCGAAATCGGCCAAGCTTGATTGTGATAATAAGCTTCCAGGTGAAACGCGGTACTTCACTCTTAGAAAAGTCTGTGAGTTCGTATTCCCGTAGCACCCGGAGACAGCCAACCGTAGCGAACAATAGTCCCAGCGAATAAGAAATTTCTGAATACGAAGGAAAACCAAAATTTTGATGTGAACAGGGTCAATGACCGAGTGAAACGTCGATTCTTAGCGTCCCGAAGCGCGTCCCGTTTTTCTTGGGCCAGCCGTATTCGGCGCGTCGTCGTTCGCTTCAAACAAAGGCATCTGATGCGTCTAATTCCCCGTAAAGCACCGGGTAGAACCGGTCCCCGCACTCTTTGTACAGCACTTCGCAGCGAACGACCAGGCTGGTAATATGTTTAGACCGAATAAAATATCATGAGCCCTTCCACTTTGTGAAGGTGGATGACCAGCGAAGCTGTTTTGCACACGACAAAGACGGGACACAGAATTTTGAACAAAGATACGAACAGATGTATTGTCTTGATTGGTGATCATCGTGACGAAAGGTACGCACACACATTTATTGTTGTCTATATCGGTGGTCATTATTTGGCGTGGACGACCATCGCCGCCCCGAGGAGCCGGAGGAAACTAGACACATCGATTTCGGTACGTACATTGGTAACCAAACAGTGCCCTTTGTATTGGGAGTGTAGAGCGTGAAATGTTTTATTAAATTTAAAAGCAAATACCGAACGATGCCGTGATTCATTATTCGGCGGAAAGTCGACACGCGCGACAGGACCGCCACCCCGGAAGACGGAAGCAAAGGAAACTAGGCCCGCAGGCGGTTGGAACGACGGCAGAGAGAAGGTGGTGCGAGCGCAGACATTGCCGACGCTGGTCGCACAGCGGCAAATCTTCGAAGAACCTTTATTATCTACCTGAGAGT
Organism: Ixodes ricinus; assembly: GCA_037355805.1. NCBI lineage: Eukaryota > Metazoa > Arthropoda > Arachnida > Ixodida > Ixodidae > Ixodes > Ixodes ricinus. Next base: position 19,876 of record JAZHYW010001185.1, on the reverse strand, counting down.
CTAAGGATTTTGAAAATGGTGCCTATTGATAACAAATTTACTGAATAGACCTTTTGCTAAATTACCCAAGTATCAAAGAGAATGCAGGAATTGTTGTTCTACGCGCCGCACGTGCCGGCGTCTGCAGCCGTGACTGCTCTAAAGCAAAAGCCTAAAACAAATGGCAACTCGCACGTGCGTTCGTCAACGCTTTATTTTGGGTATTTGCTTCGAATCTTTTATACGGGAAGGCGTGCGCTTGCGGCGCGTGCGGCGGTGCGAGCGTAGAGTTTTTGTTGACGCACATAGAAAATCCACGGAACCCTAGCCATAAACAACTTCGCTGTAATAAAGACAGAGTCACACGTGAAATTATGCAAGCTCGTTACATCGCGAGACTGGGACCAGATTGTATTAGCGCCCCGTTTTTCGTGCTTTCTGATAAAAAGCGGCAGTACTTGGAGCGAGGGGGTAAAGCAGTGACAATGTTGCATCGAACGTGATATGCATTTTTTTGTGTTTTTCTTCGATTTATTTGGCGTGGCGTGTATGGTATTTATACTGGATGCTAACATAAATAGATGATCAGTTGAGAGTCTGCGCTGTGTCCTGTCGTTTACCTTTGACTTTATCCTCGTCTTTGCGCCGTTTCGTTTTTAATTATGTCTACCTACCGACTCTTTGACAATTTTCTGACACAAGTTTGGCTCCAAAACCTCTCATTGCGCGGATATTTAATCGAAGCACTCGTGAGTCGCTGCTTTGAACTGGTCAGTTCTGATGTTAACGTCACCTATACTGAAACAAATCAAGAAACATTTATGAGGTGATCGGAGAACCAATACTGATGTTTCAATGAGACGCTAAAGTGACGGTGCCCGTTGAAATAAATATAGTTGCATGACCTCCGTTAGTGTGTCGAAAGTGAAGATGCTTTTGGAGCCGCCAGATGGCACTGAGTTACGAAAAGTGTCTGTGGACGAGTGGTGTCAAAGATGTCCGTGACTCGCCTGCCCGGCATTTCTTGAGTTGTCAATGTCTTTCTACTATTCACCGTGATTGGATGCAGCCGTATTCTGCACGAAAATGAAATCGGAGGCTTTTCTTAAAGTGTTGCGTAACGCAGTACGAAGTTTGCACAACGGCCGAAGCCGTCCCAAACTCTGGGCACCGTTCGGGAACCAAAGTCGTCGTCCTAAACAATGACAAGCGAGTGATCAGTGCGGAAGGAGGTGCCGTTGAATTATTAAGGACCACTACACGAGGCGGGTACGTAAGGGATAGACCATCCTCGTACGCTCGCTATATGCTATTAGCCTTAATGACTACAGAAAGCGGGTGTCAGCGGAAAGTCGGAGTGAGGGATAGCGACACACCTCCCTCGTAGCCTACGACCCCGCATGGACGGCGACCAAAAACACGCACAAAAATCGGCTCGTTCCGGTTGGGTGACCGTGCGTAACTGAAGGGGATGTCCCAGCCTCGAGTCTGATTGAGCGAGAGGTCATTTGTCAACACGGAGTCACGTGAAACGTGTAGCGACTAAGACATCCAAACGAGACGTGCACCCTTGTATTCGGTAGCTTGATAATTTCGTTTTCTCGCTATACGCCGATTTGGGAACGTACATTGGTAACCAAACAGTGCCCTTTGTATCGGAGATGTAGACTGCGTAATGTTTTATTAAAAATTAAAAACAAAAATACCGAACGATGCCGTGATTCAACACAAACTAGCCAATGTGAAGGAACAGGTTGATCCTTATGTTTTAATTCGGCGCGCCATTTTTTATTCGACTCTCGGACGAAGGTACAGGTGACAGAAGTGCTCAAGTGCTAGCGTAGCTAAGCTCCAAGGATTTTGTTTTAATGCTAGGTGGCAAATACCTTTGGCCGCTATTGTAGAACTTAGCGAGCTGCAAAACTGGGCTATATTCGCTTACAAGAACGGCACGGAAGTATATAAGCCATTCTATCTCCAGCGCGAGATTCCGATCTTCCGTAAAAATTCGGCGCCTCGTGAGTTATGCCCGCGCAGCCAAAGTTCAATCACGGCCGTGCTAGAATGAAAAGGCGCGCTTTCTTACGGGCTCCGCATGAGGGAGTATTTTATCTCTCCCCCGCCGCTTGGTGCGGTCGCCGTGACCTCACCCCTCCTACGGCGCTTTGACTCGTTTTAGCAAGATAGCCTAACCTCACCGTGTTGGTTTCTCGGCTCCGGTGTTGAATTGAAGGAGTTTTCAGAGTATAGTTGGAGCTACAGGCTTCCAAGCCGCCTTCCTGCAGGGACTTATGCAAAACACTTCTTGGTCTTCTAAGAAAAAAATTGCATAAACAAGCGTTTACTTATCGTAAGCCAAATGTATTTAAATCAGCGCACTACAGTTTCAATCACGGTGGTTGAAACAGTTGTTCAGGGTGGTTCAGGCAGCACTCAGAGGGTGGCGTTGTCGTGCCCGCACTCCGTAGAAGATCTTCCATTGCTTCTTACTGGAAGCAAGACCGTAAGGAAGGCCACCGTCTATACTCCGTTTAAAGGGAGCTGAAGTGGTCCTGTATTTGAGGAAAAAACCACTTAGATCGTCTTTATTTCGCCTCCAAGATCACAATTGTCGAGATGGTTTTTAATTTGGTGCACGGACGCTGCAGATAAAAAATTTCAATCTCCACCGAAGCCCGTCCGGGAGTAACATACAGTTGCGTTCGATTTACCTGCACCTCCTGTTTCGGTTCACTAAAGTGTAGGGCGATATGATTCCAGTTGTATCTGAATACACATACCGGAAGTAGACTGCCCTACACTTTTCTGCACCGGTGCAGGAGGTGCAGGAAATCGATCGCAGCTATTATATCCGGAGTCTTCTGAATCTCCCCTCTCGCGCATTTTCAGCGCCTATCAAAGCTATGCACGCGCACACTTGCTATTTTCAGAAAGGTAAAAAAAAAAAAAACGGTACGACTGGTGTCAGTGCAGAGGAAAATACCTGGGAAGCTTGCAGCTGCCCGCGCTGCCCACACAAGCGACACGTGCTTTGCGGCCGAAACATCATTTGATGACGTCACGACTGGTTGGATTTTGTTTTGTCATGTTTTCTCGCGTGTAGCCACACCTTCGGAAAAGCGGACGGGATATTCAGATTCACGGGATATAAATACGCCAAAATTCGTCTTAAACTCGTATTTCTTTAAGATGTGTTTCAGCGTTTCTTTAGCTGAGATTGCAGCCAATGCCACATGCATGAGAGCTCGCAGCTTTGAAGTGTTTTTCCGGAGAAGGAGCACTCGCTCTAGAAATGCATGACTCAAAGCCAAAGGCGCGAATTAGCTCGCGCTTGTGGCTTTGGCTGCAGTCTCAAATTAAGGGTGAGCGAATATATAAAGCACGCTCACACTTAAAGTGAAACGAAGTACAGCAGCCTTTTCTCGTATGGAGGAAACAATGGTCTGCCTTGCATGATGTTCAACCAAAAAGCCAGTATTCTCATAATTAAGAAATAAAAATAACAGCCATGACAACACAATTAATGCGAAGGTGCAAGCGAGCTGGACAGAGAATTACTCTTGTTCTCCTTGTTCCCTTCTTCCCTTCACCAGGCAATATTTTCGTCAGCCATGACAAATGTTTTGTTTCTACCGACACGCAACAAGGAAGCTGGTTTCGTGGAACATAAACTTGAAAGAAATCTCTAGACACAAGCACTTCAAGAGACAAGACCGCGTCGCCAAAGCCGGCCATCTCCCGCTTATGGCTGACGGGAGATTGTCTTTTTTCTTCTTTTTCAACTACCAACATGTTTCAGATTTGATTACCAGACGGAGTGGCCGACACTCATATCTTCTTTTCCAACTTCAACTTTTCGGCAGCTATAAAAGCAAAAAGGAAAAAAGGCCATTTCACACCTTACACTTTCTCACTTTCTTTCTACCTCTCATTCTCTACATGGCTCGCAGATCTTCAATGACGCCAACCCCGCAATTACCGCAGCTCCGTTCGTTCAGTAATGCACCCCGAGGCACTTCCGGCTTTGGGCTGTTTGCCTTCTGCGGCGTAGAAGCGGGAATGGGGCCGGCCGGCCTCTTGGCCACTGGTCTCTCCCCACCCCGCAGAGCGGATCGAAGCTCACGGCTCTGAACAAACTAGAGGCACGGAGAACGTCGGAACGTCTCTACAGATGTTCACCTTCTCAAATGAAACTTGCGCTTTTCTTAATGTGTGTTCTTCAAGAGCCGAAGAGAAGGCGTGGCTGGATCGATGGCGGATCCTGTTTGTACTCACAACGGCTGGGGTAGATGCGCAGAGGACATCTTAAGCCGCGGCCAGGCTGCTGATACATTACACAAGAAACAGTCCGCAGATACCCTCTGAGGTGGGATTCTTCCATGTACAGGCTGTTCCAAAAAAAGTTACCTGGTTTTTTCCCCGGAAAAGTAATCTATGCATGGCCGAACGCTCATTCTCCATCCAAAGGTAGCGCTAGTGGCCCGAACCAGATGCCGAAGTTTCAGCACGAACCGATAATTCATTCAAAAGTTATAGGTGATTTTGTTTTAAAATTTCATTGAAAAAAAGGGTTTAATTTTCTTCCGTTTTCGTTTTCTGGCGCCATAGAACACCAGGTATTCGAGAGGCTCCGCCGGCCACGATTTTCCATTGATATTTCCAGAAAATCTTTCATAACGTTTGAATAAATCATTGGTTCACGTTGAAACTTTTGGTTGGATCACTTCAAGTACATTGACAAAATCAATCAGTCAAAAATCTTATATGCCCTAAGAGCAGAAATGCTCACATTGCCCAGAAAAAGATACATCGTTAAGGAACATGCATGACGTTACTGCGCGCGAAGAGGTCGACCACCGTGAATTTCGCTTCAACTTATATTGACTGTATCTATTGCTAACGCTAACAGAACCCTCAGGATCTTGGTGGCTCGATACCGTAACGGCACAACATTATAAGCGCAAGGAACTGTCCAAATCGTTACTTTGAGTATAGCAATTATATTTCCCCCGATCAGAGCTCGAGGTTGTGACATTCGGCCTTTGTTTCTGCCCGCTATATCTACACAATAACTGCTCGTCTTTGTGACCTCACTGCGCCTTCTGTCAGGGAAGCAGTGAACCTTGCTCGCGTACTTGGTGTTTCCAGGTTCCGATAAACCTTAGTACTGAGGCGGCGGAAATTATGGTTCGAAATTTTTTCCCTACTTTTTTCTTTCTGGGAACATATCTAAAAATACAACATCTACACATAAGCGACACACCGTTAATTTATTAACTTCATATCTTGCTTTAGAAGGTACTAGAATGCTTTGAGTATAATAAGCACTTCTATACGGAACAGACATGAAAACTGAACACTGACATAGAACACTCACATAATCTTCTGTAATACAGCTGACTGCACTCAGACGTTAAACAAATCATTTATACATTCTAACATTTTTTTGATTAAGCTCGAATGTTTTAGCACTCTATTAATGCAAGCACATCAAACAAAATGTATACACCAGAACTAAGCCTTGCTCAACTTAAAGATTTATTTAAGAGTGATCAGGAATCTACTGGGAAATACCAGCGAGACTGTGACAGCTTAAATGATCTATCATTGCGCGAACTGAAACCTAATACAATATATTTTATGATTCCCGTTTTCACTTGAATGGTTTGATATAATCCAGCCTTGGAGATTGAATATTGTATGCGGGAAAAATATTCGCGATATCACGTGGCAACATGTGAGCTATCGGCAGAACACACAGATACCATAAATATAATATGCAGCCATGTTACGGCACAGCAAACCTGCAAGCACTAAATTTACAGTGAAAGTGATTCAAGTCAACACGGCTGCTAATTGGCTATGCGTGAAGGATGTTTGAAAAAGCCCAAACTCAGGAGCAGGCGGTTACTGTTACAATTTTTTCTTTTCTTTTTCAGCGTCTGCGACATAACCGTTATGTGTTCGTTAGTACTACAATATAATATTTTTTAAAAACTCCACCTTCTTTCTGCTTGTTTCTAAATGAGATATACTGCTTTTTCACTAGAGATACTTTACATGTTTACGTTTTAATTCAAAATGTACAGTATTACCCCCCAGCTGCCGATGCCTGCTTCTTCATTGTATGCAAAATACAGTTCTTCATTGCCGCATGGCCTCCGCATTTTTAGAATGCTCTTCAAACGTCTGCAAAGTTTTGTAATTTAAGTTTTCCTGAGCTTCTGTGTTAGTGCCAAATATTTATCAGAATCCAGAGATCCTTTTAACAGAGGCACTGTGAAGACAAAGCATACGCGCTCCTCATACGCGTATCTATGTGCTTACACTACCGCCTGCAAATCACGCCCCACTGCCTACTTTCCATGACACGCAGTTACGTCACCTGGCTTATTGAAGCATGTTTCACCAATCATGGCGCCCGTTCTCTCTTCACACGTGCTGTCCCTTTCTGTGGGACGTTTTTGTGTCTCACGTTTTTGTGTCTCAATAAGTATCATCTATAACTTGTAAACACTAATATCAGCCCTTACACACAGGGTGTTTTTTGTGTTTTTGTTTACAGATTTACTTTAACAAAATTTACGAACACTACAATAATACGGTCTCCGGAGGTGAATTATGCGGCCTGGGGTACACGAATAAAACGCACCAAAATGTGAAACTACTTAAATGTCATAAGACGAGATATCCTAACATATTTTCGAGATATATATACAGCGATAAGGTTGACGAATTCTGTTACTGCCGCGAAGAGGTTGACGACCACGGATTTCACATCATATTGATATTGACTCGGTCCATTGTTAACTCTACAGCAGATGGCTCAGGATCTTGGTACTAAGACACCCTAAAGGCACAACTTTCTCTGTGCAAGCAACTCCCGAATTCGTACCTTTGAATCTACCAACTAAACTTTGTGTGCACCCACTGTATCCTCCAAATCACAGTTCGACTCTCTGACTTCACTGTTCCCCCTGAGCGAGAAGCAGCCATACTTGTTCGCGTACTCGGGGTTCTAGTTCCCAATAAAGTTTAGTAGTTGAACAACAGAAATTGTGATCGAATATTTTTTTTATTGTTGTTTTGTGTTTTTATTTAAATAATAACTTTAAGGAGCTCGTGTCGCAAAAAAGCCAGCATCGGTGGGACTGAAAAATTCTGATTGGTCGGTAGGGTGGTGACGTCAGAGCCAGAAGACATCGTGCGGGAATTTCAAACATTCGACGTTCACGTGAAACGTGACGTTACTCGTATAAGGAAAGTGATTAAAACTTGACACATAGTGCGAATTATAGGTAGCCTTATGTCTAAGATGATTTCTCTTTGGTATAGTAATTTATTTGTCTTGAACCAACGGCCCGTCGGTTGCGAGCAAGACAATCTGCCGACTAGGCCACGCGAGACAGGCGCATACGAAAAGGCCACAAAGCGGACGGGTCAAAATCAGAAGAATCAGGCACCTGAACGTAACATTTCAGTACCAGATCGGACTCCAATATATGATGAAAAGGCCACAAAGCGGACGGGTCAAAATCAGAAGAATCAGGCACCTGAACGTAACATTTCAGTACCAGATCGGACTCCAATATATGATGAAAAGGCCACAAAGCGGACGGGTCAAAATCAGAAGAATCAGGCACCTGAACCTAACATTTCAGTACCAGATCGGACTCCAATATATGATGAAAAGGCCACAAAGCGGACGGGTCAAAATCAGAAGAATCAGGCACCTGAACCTAACATTTCAGTACCAGATCGGACTCCAATATATGATGAAAAGGCCACAAAGCGGACGGGTCAAAATCAGAAGAATCAGGCACCTGAACCTAACATTTCAGTACCAGATCGGACTCCAATATATGATGAAAAGGCCACAAAGCGGACGGGTCAAAATCAGAAGAATCAGGCACCTGAACCTAACATTTCAGTACCAGATCGGACTCCAATATATGATGAAAAGGCCACAAAGCGGACGGGTCAAAATCAGAAGAATCAGGCACCTGAACCTAACATTTCAGTACCAGATCGGACTCCAATATATGATGAAAAGGCCACAAAGCGGACGGGTCAAAATCAGAAGAATCAGGCACCTGAACCTAACATTTCAGTACCAGATCGGACTCCAATATATGATGAAAAGGCCACAAAGCGGACGGGTCAAAATCAGAAGAATCAGGCACCTGAACCTAACATTTCAGTACCAGATCGGACTCCAATATATGATAAAAAGGCCACAAAGCGGACGGGTCAAAATCAGAAGAATCAGGCACCTGAACCTAACATTTCAGTACCAGATCGGACTCCAATATATGATGAAAAGGCCACAAAGCGGACGGGTCAAAATCAGAAGAATCAGGCACCTGAACCTAACATTTCAGTACCAGATCGGACTCCAATATATGATGAAAAGGCCACAAAGCGGACGGGTCAAAATCAGAAGAATCAGGCACCTGAACGTAACATTTCAGTACCAGATCGGACTCCAATATATGATAAAAAGGCCACAAAGCGGACGGGTCAAAATCAGAAGAATCAGGCACCTGAACGTAACATTTCAGTACCAGATCGGACTCCAATATATGATGAAAAGGCCACAAAGCGGACGGGTCAAAATCAGAAGAATCAGGCACCTGAACGTAACATTTCAGTACCAGATCGGACTCCAATATATGATAAAAAGGCCACAAAGCGGACGGGTCAAAATCAGAAGAATCAGGCACCTGAACGTAACATTTCAGTACCAGATCGGACTCCAATATATGATAAAAAGGCCACAAAGCGGACGGGTCAAAATCAGAAGAATCAGGCACCTGAACGTAACATTTCAGTACCAGATCGGACTCCAATATATGATGAAAAGGCCACAAAGCGGACGGGTCAAAATCAGAAGAATCAGGCACCTGAACGTAACATTTCAGTACCAGATCGGACTCCAATATATGATGAAAAGGCCACAAAGCGGACGGGTCAAAATCAGAAGAATCAGGCACCTGAACGTAACATTTCAGTACCAGATCGGACTCCAATATATGATGAAAAGGCCACAAAGCGGACGGGTCAAAATCAGAAGAATCAGGCACCTGAACGTAACATTTCAGTACCAGATCGGACTCCAATATATGATAAAAAGGCCACAAAGCGGACGGGTCAAAATCAGAAGAATCAGGCACCTGAACGTAACATTTCAGTACCAGATCGGACTCCAATATATGATGAAAAGGCCACAAAGCGGACGGGTCAAAATCAGAAGAATCAGGCACCTGAACCTAACATTTCAGTACCAGATCGGACTCCAATATATGATGAAAAGGCCACAAAGCGGACGGGTCAAAATCAGAAGAATCAGGCACCTGAACCTAACATTTCAGTACCAGATCGGACTCCAATATATGATGAAAAGGCCACAAAGCGGACGGGTCAAAATCAGAAGAATCAGGCACCTGAACCTAACATTTCAGTACCAGATCGGACTCCAATATATGATAAAAAGGCCACAAAGCGGACGGGTCAAAATCAGAAGAATCAGGCACCTGAACCTAACATTTCAGTACCAGATCGGACTCCAATATATGATAAAAAGGCCACAAAGCGGACGGGTCAAAATCAGAAGAATCAGGCACCTGAACCTAACATTTCAGTACCAGATCGGACTCCAATATATGATAAAAAGGCCACAAAGCGGACGGGTCAAAATCAGAAGAATCAGGCACCTGAACCTAACATTTCAGTACCAGATCGGACTCCAATATATGATGAAAAGGCCACAAAGCGGACGGGTCAAAATCAGAAGAATCAGGCACCTGAACGTAACATTTCAGTACCAGATCGGACTCCAATATATGATAAAAAGGCCACAAAGCGGACGGGTCAAAATCAGAAGAATCAGGCACCTGAACGTAACATTTCAGTACCAGATCGGACTCCAATATATGATAAAAAGGCCACAAAGCGGACGGGTCAAAATCAGAAGAATCAGGCACCTGAACCTAACATTTCAGTACCAGATCGGACTCCAATATATGATAAAAAGGCCACAAAGCGGACGGGTCAAAATCAGAAGAATCAGGCACCTGAACCTAACATTTCAGTACCAGATCGGACTCCAATATATGATGAAAAGGCCACAAAGCGGACGGGTCAAAATCAGAAGAATCAGGCACCTGAACCTAACATTTCAGTACCAGATCGGACTCCAATATATGATGAAAAGGCCACAAAGCGGACGGGTCAAAATCAGAAGAATCAGGCACCTGAACCTAACATTTCAGTACCAGATCGGACTCCAATATATGATGAAAAGGCCACAAAGCGGACGGGTCAAAATCAGAAGAATCAGGCACCTGAACGTAACATTTCAGTACCAGATCGGACTCCAATATATGATAAAAAGGCCACAAAGCGGACGGGTCAAAATCAGAAGAATCAGGCACCTGAACGTAACATTTCAGTACCAGATCGGACTCCAATATATGATAAAAAGGCCACAAAGCGGACGGGTCAAAATCAGAAGAATCAGGCACCTGAACGTAACATTTCAGTACCAGATCGGACTCCAATATATGATAAAAAGGCCACAAAGCGGACGGGTCAAAATCAGAAGAATCAGGCACCTGAACGTAACATTTCAGTACCAGATCGGACTCCAATATATGATAAAAAGGCCACAAAGCGGACGGGTCAAAATCAGAAGAATCAGGCACCTGAACGTAACATTTCAGTACCAGATCGGACTCCAATATATGATGAAAAGGCCACAAAGCGGACGGGTCAAAATCAGAAGAATCAGGCACCTGAACGTAACATTTCAGTACCAGATCGGACTCCAATATATGATAAAAAGGCCACAAAGCGGACGGGTCAAAATCAGAAGAATCAGGCACCTGAACGTAACATTTCAGTACCAGATCGGACTCCAATATATGATAAAAAGGCCACAAAGCGGACGGGTCAAAATCAGAAGAATCAGGCACCTGAACGTAACATTTCAGTACCAGATCGGACTCCAATATATGATGAAAAGGCCACAAAGCGGACGGGTCAAAATCAGAAGAATCAGGCACCTGAACGTAACATTTCAGTACCAGATCGGACTCCAATATATGATAAAAAGGCCACAAAGCGGACGGGTCAAAATCAGAAGAATCAGGCACCTGAACGTAACATTTCAGTACCAGATCGGACTCCAATATATGATGAAAAGGCCACAAAGCGGACGGGTCAAAATCAGTAGAATCAGGCACCTGAACGTAACATTTCAGTACCAGATCGGACTCCAATATATGATAAAAAGGCCACAAAGCGGACGGGTCAAAATCAGAAGAATCAGGCACCTGAACGTAACATTTCAGTACCAGATCGGACTCCAATATATGATGAAAAGGCCACAAAGCGGACGGGTCAAAATCAGAAGAATCAGGCACCTGAACGTAACATTTCAGTACCAGATCGGACTCCAATATATGATAAAAAGGCCACAAAGCGGACGGGTCAAAATCAGAAGAATCAGGCACCTGAACGTAACATTTCAGTACCAGATCGGACTCCAATATATGATGAAAAGGCCACAAAGCGGACGGGTCAAAATCAGAAGAATCAGGCACCTGAACCTAACATTTCAGTACCAGATCGGACTCCAATATATGATGAAAAGGCCACAAAGCGGACGGGTCAAAATCAGAAGAATCAGGCACCTGAACCTAACATTTCAGTACCAGATCGGACTCCAATATATGATAAAAAGGCCACAAAGCGGACGGGTCAAAATCAGAAGAATCAGGCACCTGAACCTAACATTTCAGTACCAGATCGGACTCCAATATATGATGAAAAGGCCACAAAGCGGACGGGTCAAAATCAGAAGAATCAGGCACCTGAACCTAACATTTCAGTACCAGATCGGACTCCAATATATGATGAAAAGGCCACAAAGCGGACGGGTCAAAATCAGAAGAATCAGGCACCTGAACCTAACATTTCAGTACCAGATCGGACTCCAATATATGATGAAAAGGCCACAAAGCGGACGGGTCAAAATCAGAAGAATCAGGCACCTGAACCTAACATTTCAGTACCAGATCGGACTCCAATATATGATGAAAAGGCCACAAAGCGGACGGGTCAAAATCAGAAGAATCAGGCACCTGAACCTAACATTTCAGTACCAGATCGGACTCCAATATATGATAAAAAGGCCACAAAGCGGACGGGTCAAAATCAGAAGAATCAGGCACCTGAACGTAACATTTCAGTACCAGATCGGACTCCAATATATGATGAAAAGGCCACAAAGCGGACGGGTCAAAATCAGAAGAATCAGGCACCTGAACGTAACATTTCAGTACCAGATCGGACTCCAATATATGATGAAAAGGCCACAAAGCGGACGGGTCAAAATCAGAAGAATCAGGCACCTGAACCTAACATTTCAGTACCAGATCGGACTCCAATATATGATGAAAAGGCCACAAAGCGGACGGGTCAAAATCAGAAGAATCAGGCACCTGAACGTAACATTTCAGTACCAGATCGGACTCCAATATATGATGAAAAGGCCACAAAGCGGACGGGTCAAAATCAGAAGAATCAGGCACCTGAACCTAACATTTCAGTACCAGATCGGACTCCAATATATGATGAAAAGGCCACAAAGCGGACGGGTCAAAATCAGAAGAATCAGGCACCTGAACCTAACATTTCAGTACCAGATCGGACTCCAATATATGATAAAAAGGCCACAAAGCGGACGGGTCAAAATCAGAAGAATCAGGCACCTGAACGTAACATTTCAGTACCAGATCGGACTCCAATATATGATGAAAAGGCCACAAAGCGGACGGGTCAAAATCAGAAGAATCAGGCACCTGAACGTAACATTTCAGTACCAGATCGGACTCCAATATATGATGAAAAGGCCACAAAGCGGACGGGTCAAAATCAGAAGAATCAGGCACCTGAACGTAACATTTCAGTACCAGATCGGACTCCAATATATGATGAAAAGGCCACAAAGCGGACGGGTCAAAATCAGAAGAATCAGGCACCTGAACCTAACATTTCAGTACCAGATCGGACTCCTGACGCCCTGGAGGAACTACCTTACTGCGGGAAGGCTTTGCTTCTTACCAACTCAACAATATCACTACAACATCTCAGTAATCTTGATGATGCCCCTCAATATGCCCGATACATTGCACACCTTGCAAGAAACCTCCAGCTGTGAAGGGCTGGGAAATATCATCCAATGGCTGCCCTCACATTTAGGCATTTTGGGTAATGAGACGGCCAACCTTCTTGCTGCTGCAGGCACACCAGCTTGGAACTCCCATTATTATGGTGCCGAAGATTCATGAAGCCAAGCTGCTAATTCACCAAGCGATAACGCAGAATCATCCGGACCCACGGGTTGCTAACGGGAGACCACCTCACGCGTCCCTTCGAAGCTACCACGTGCAAGCGCCTCCGTACTACACCGGCTTCGCACAGGTTGTGCCTTTACTGCATCTGCCATCCACCGAATTGACGCAACGATGAGCCCAAATTGCCCTACTTGTGACACTCTTGAGGATGTGGACCATCTCTTTGGGTCTGTCCCACTACGCAGACGAGAGAAAAATCTTCTTCGACAGGCTACAGATCGCGGGAGTTGCCCGCTCTACTACGCAAGATATTCTTTTTCCCCTGGCTCCATACGATGCCGCTACAACATTATCTTTCCGTCTTGTATTCCTGGAAGATACCTGCCTACTGACCGCTTGTAACAGTGCCTACAGTGCTGTGAATAGTATACAGTAGTGGACAAATCTAATCAGGTAACTGTGACATCATCCAAGATGCCTTCTCTCTTCCCTCTTCACCTTTCTGATATTTTTCTTTTGATCCCCTCTTTCCCATCCCCCACCTGGAACTGGCTTGCCCCCAATCGACGGTGTGGTTAATAAGTTCCAGGCTTCCTTTCTTTTCAACACTTCTCTCTCTCTATGAAGTATAATGTCCGTGTCCCACTAGAGCGACAGACAGAAACAAACGACAGCGGCAAGCCTCAAACCAGAGTCTTTCGCGATTTCAGAGGCTTTGTAGAATATAGGAGGCTATGCTCAAACACGAGCATCATGCACGCGGGGGTATCTTTGCAGGTTGCAGTCGCTCGTGCTTACTTCACGAGCACAGAACGACTAAACACCTGCCAAAGGTACCGTCGCGAGCATGCTGCATGGGTTTGAGGCTTATCGCTGTCTTTTGGTTTTGTATGTTGCTCTACTGGGACACATCATTAATCAGTCTGACCCCGGCTTTACTTTGCCCGCTAAAAGACAAGCCCGAAGAGCCCCTGCTATGCATTTAGAATGCCTTTGGGAAATTGCAAAGAGACTGCCAATGTTTGTTTTGTTATATTCTTAAATTTTATGTTGTGGAAGCATTCATGCGCGGATTCTTTTCGATAACATGACATCCGTCTTTCAAACTCCACATTTGCTTTTTCCCCGGTAACTCTCACATTTCGTGCCGTCTCCAACCGCTGAAATAAAAGCTCCACACCCTCGCATCAATTCGATTTTGAAGGCTGCGCGCCGCTTTCTCCGTCGCGTGATCGTGTGCGGCGAGGACAGGGCGTGGAAAGCTTTGGCGAATCGTCCGAATCACATAAACCAAGGCGACGTGTTCGTTACTCGGCGAGAAAGCGCCTTGTTCGCATTAATTGACAGTGTGAAGGACGAGTCCGAATGTGCACGCTTTTCATTTCCAGTCGTCATGGAGTGTCGTTGCTCCTCCATTAGACACCTGCTGCCCCGCCCAAATGTATTACGGCAAAAGAAAAACAACTTCTGCAGTTTTTTTTTTTTTTTTTAGCAGTTAGGCTTTATTTTTCTTCTATGTCTCATGGAATGAATGGGAGGTTATGCCGAGCGTATCGTTCACTTTTGAGAAACAAATTTCTGCGAAAAATAAAAATCGCTAATCTTTTATCATGATCACGTCGTGGTTATCAAAGTCCTTTTTTCGAACGAGTCTAAACGAGGCTTAAACTTTTTGAAACTATTCGTTTTGTCTCATTGCCTGTGTGTTTGACACGGGTAAAATAGTGGTTTGATCTCGTCGAAAATTGTATTTTAAAATCTGCAGCATGAGACGAATACGCCACCTATGAGGCAATAGCTCCCATATATCTGGCGTCGTGTCATACGTGGCCAGCAAATGTGTTAATGCGACCGTTTTCTCATCCCTACTTTTAGCTACAGGTCTATTGCTATGTAACTTATGCTTCTTTTGTGTGATATTATCACTACGAATAATCGCACGTATGTATTCCCGTAGACCACGTGAGGAGCCAGTCGTTGAGATGGAGGGAAGATGCATATCGAACGACAAGGCCGAAAAAGCAATGCCGCGTTTGCGCTTGCATTTATGTAATCTTTTCTATATTTTTTCTTTTTCTAGCTGCGCTCTTGTAGTTTTTAATGATTTTATTTACTTTTTATTTCTGCTGTCACGAACTGTGCGGGGCCTGGGACCTTCGCCAAGCTGCTACTCGGCAGCTTTTTGTTTTGTCCGAGTCACCTGTTTTCATATAAGATGGTGTGAAAGCAAATGAAAAAAATATGATTTGACTGGATTTCATATTTTACGTAGAGTTTTAGTGGAGGGGATTGCATGGAATAGTCAAAGAAAACAATATGTTCCTACATTAAAAAAACAACATAAATCGTGCAAGTTGTAAAGTCTGTTGACGAGAACTTCATAGTAAAAGGGTCGAAATACAAAAATAAGCCTACCATGAAGGATATAATATATTTATATATCCGGAAGAAAGTTCTGCCAAGCACCCCTCATTAAAAAAAAAAAGAAACAGAATACAAGAAGCACATTCGACAGTCGGCCTGTCGTGGAAAGCTGGCTTTTTTTTTTACTTTCCAAAGGCAGTGCAAAATAAACACAAAAACAAACAAACAAAAGGCATTCTCACGCAATATTTAGTTCCCCGCGGACTCGACATTGCATTGTAAAGAAATAAAAGCAATTCGTGACTCAAAATTGATAATCACTAGCTGTGTGTCGTCATACAACGTACCGTGCTTGTGGTAAATTAAGTATCATTTCTTGGTGTTTAATAGACCCTTTACGAAAGTCAGCGCCTCTAGTTGCCGGTTGCGCGAACTTGACAAAATCCGCCATTACTGCGTCGTCAAGCATCGAGGGGTTGAACCTGAACCGTTCCGCTGCGTTCGGCAGTAGTGATTGCGTTTTACATGCCAACCCATTGCTGCGTCCCTCAATGAACCCAAAGAGGGCCAAAATATAAGAAAACAAGGTGAGTCTTTTTTTTTTTTTTTCACGTTAAAAAATTAGTATCTCGAAGAAATCAGGTCATGCAGATCCGCGCGGAGTGAGCGAAGATCACATTTGGCCTGTCCGCTGCTGCCTCAACGCTTTTCGAAGCTTCGAGCGCGTGTTCACCGCTTCAGAGTGTAAAGTTAGCACAAATAAAAATAATCCATAGAGGATTACCCCTGTCCAAGCGACATCGTTTCGAAATGCGATTGAACTGTACGAGTAATCGTGCGATGGATCCCGTAGCTGCGAGCGACTCCCGACCAGTATTCAGAGTTGATTTCTGACAACGTTGCGCTGTGGTGTCCGATCACAAGCGTGATAGCTTCCTAGTAGGTATGGGCACGTATCTTCGATAAAACCTCGTCCGCACAAGCACTCGCGCAAAAAAAAAAAGAAAAAAAAAGAACGAACGCAAGGAGTGCTTGCACGTCACGACATTACATGAAATTCAATAGAATATTGTTTTACGTTCACGACATCGGCATTGCATGGTTGCTCTTGCTAGCACGGGAGAGGTGTACTTCGTCTCTTTAATGCCTGCATCGGGTGCTTGTGCTGCAACTTCTAAACGTGTTTTCAAGCGCGCGCCCGGGGCAGTATCGGGCCTCCGAGAACGACTTGCTTCGCTCGTCCCCGCAACGTTCTGCTAGAGCTGCTCTTCAAGTGCTTTGACTATACATTACCTCGTAACTTTGTCCGTGAGCATAGAACTCACCCGATCACAACCGCAAAAGGCACAGCATGCCATAGAATACATCACACAGCATATTTGTCTGCCACAACATAAAGTATGGAATGAATGAATGAATGAATGAACGATGTGTTGTTGAGAATAACACTGGAGAGTAAAACAGACGTACATGGGATGCATAGGAGTTGACTTTATTAATGGCTGTCTCTAAGAGCTTGTAACAAAACAAATAGGGACAGAAATACACACCTGAGTCTTGACAGATGGCTGTTTAAAAACACCCTGTAGAACAGCCCAATCGGAATACAGTTTCTATTACAAAGTTCCGTCTGCATCGTTTAAGTTATACAACCACATTTTTTCTAACCGCAATATTTCTACTCCCAGGTTTGCCTACTTTGGCTTTCCTCTGGCTCCTGAAGCGCTTGCTTTTATGATGAGCATCCGGTAGTAGATCTGAAATAAATTTGCGTTCTTGTTTACTTATGTTTACTGCATATATTGCGACGTAGTGAACAAACATACTATGTGTTCAGCTCACATTGTTTTTTTAAATAGGTAAGAGGCATAATCTTAGCAGTGCTCACTAGTGTGAGAAAAGACGCGTCATATATGCGATTATTCGTTTACTAAACGCCAAGTTTTATTGTCTAGGACTGGCTCGTCCTAACTTTTGAGCGTAGCATGCTCGTGCTGATAGTAGACATAGTGCACGCTCGCGGACACCACACACGTCAGAACCGTCAACGTGAAACTTGCCAGCACAGACAAGCACATACAATCAAAACAAATGCCTTTGCTAAAAGAAAAAAGAAAAAACTATGAAGCACGGCGTACATAGACGAAGTTCACCGGCAACGACGCAAGAGCGATTCTCGCTTAACCTCACTCCCCGCCTCGTACCCTTTAGTCCGTACGCCATTCGTTTCATCATGCAAAAGCGGCCGAAGACGCGCGTGTATCTTAGGCCTCTTTTGGCGTTTCAGTACGGCGCTGCGGCATAGGCACAAGTCCGCCTGCACCGGAGACGCGTTCACGGCGTGATACGCGCGCTTGTAGCTTGGGTTCCACGCTTAGGTCTGAACGGGCGACAAGAAAGAACAGTGCTGTACCTCAACACCTGAACCGACGCCAGATCAACGTAGGCCTCGGTGACGAACTTGTTGCTTCGGGCAATCTGGCGCTTCGGAAGCGAGTGTCGAGGTGAGGTACGCCTCTATCTTACATTTGTTAAAGCTACGCGGAACTGCAGTGGGTCAGTGCTCCACGGGGAAGGCAAAGTCACTCGTCCATGAGGACCGTAGCCAAAGGTGACCGGGAGTGCTGCCACAAGCACCTGCCATCGCTCGCTCCCGAAACGACGACGCAGTAATGGCGGCGGTTTCGGTATCTCATAGTTGCTTGACTGACTTTCGTAAAGGGTCTATTACATCTTTCTGTTTTAACCACAGGGTGGTGTTTGTGAAGTTGCTGTATCTAGTAGGAGTTAGTATTTGCTTTCGCAGTTGAGAACGTTTGAAATCTCGGTATTGTCGGTTTGGCGGTTCGATGGGGATAGAGCAGCATCGCCAGTAGTTTAATTTCAGTTGCCACGTTAAGCTCCTGACCCACTTTAAAATGAATCACAGATGTAACTCCAAGGATGATATTGCTGAGAAGTGTGACGAACTACATCATCTTTCTAATTCAAGTTTTTTCTTTCTTTTTTTTTTTTTTTTTTACTGCCGAACTGCTTTTATTGATGAAATATACAGTAAATCACTACGAAGTAAGCAAAGGAGGCAGAATCAGGTCAGGCGGCGTTTTTAAAGTCATAGTCCGACCCATTGAAAGAGGCATTTTTTAAAGGTAGAATGGTAAGTGTAATGTGTTTACGGATATTTAACGACATCATCTAGATATCTCTGGAAAGAAACTGGTACGGCTGTTTGCTTTGTTTTTACTTCGCAGAATCACTATGGAAAATCCGAATATTTACCCTGCAGTTTATTTCTGCCGGAGGAAAAAAGATACGAAGATGCAACACCGCAAAGCGAGTCAACCGAAATCAAACAATTAAACGAAAAGACCACGTACGCCAAAAGCTCACTGCGTAAAATGCTGTCAAACTGAAGAGAAACCCTGCTTTCGGGCTCGAGAATCGCTGACACATACGAATTCCTACGCAAAAAGTATGCGCCCCTCTCGAACAGTTCAAGCTTGTGCTACGTCCTTTCTACTTCACAAAAGAGTCAGACACGAATCTTTCCGAATTTCGAGAACAAAATCGTAAATAATTTCTTCGCAATAACTGTAATACGATCAAATCGCTGTAAAAGGAATAAAGAAAATCCGAAGCCAAGTGCCCCCGAAGGAAGCTTTTCCAAGCAACGGGAGTCCGTGGCCTGGCTATCGGCCAGATGAAAGAGAACTTGCGCTCCTGTAGAAACGCTCTTCTTCCGCCATTGCCTCCGAAGCAGCCAGACATGCCGGCTGGAGCCACTTTTATCTCGAAGCGAGTTTCTGAGCCCGTCGACATCTCAGCCAAGTCTCTTTCATTTGAGAGGGAGGTCAACGGCAGCACGCCTTGAACTCACTTTTCGAGGAGAAAGAAGCATGAGTAGGGCGGGAAAGGAGGTGGTGACGACCAGACTCGACTTAGACTGCCGTTGGTCGTCGCTTTCAGAATGCTTCGCTTTCGTGGCAAGGCCAGCTTCAGCCTCTGGTGTGGGAACCTTTACGTCATCGGCGTTTTAAAACAGCACTCGCCAAAGCTTGGTAAAAATAAGTGAAATGATGCCAACCGAATCTTGTGAACAGGCTCACGTCGGCTTGAAATGAGCAACAATGTTTAGCTCGCATTTTAAAGGCGAGAACGCAACGCATAGAATATTG
>JAZHYW010001180.1:0-22913 GCA_037355805.1 Ixodes ricinus | reverse complement strand
AAAAAAAGATCGGTGGCCGAGTGGGCTAAAGCGCACACCCAGCTCGGACGCGCGTGGAGCAAAAGCTCGCGCTGCAGAACCCAGGGATCCTGGGTTCGAGCCCCACCCTGCCCGTTTCGATCTGGATGAGCATCATACTGGCGTGCGGTCGTGTATCACTACTGCGTGGTGCACGTTAAAGACCCCAGGCTAGCGGTTGTACCACACTGGCTAAATTCCTCATCTACAGCGAGTGACTCGTCGCAACTTTAAATGGCTGACCAACTACACGCTGTATAAATATCCCCACAACCCAATTTTTTCCGAGTGCAGGAGAAAAGCAGACGTGAGTGGTCTTGTTTTTTTGTGCCAAACTGGAGGCAATAAAACGAAAAGGGGATATCTGCTCCGCGTTTTGTGAACATTGTAAATGAATTGGGGTCTTTATTTAGGAAAAGTTGAAAAATCCTTTCATGGTCCCTTTAAGCTGAGAGTGCAGCTAATGCCACAAGCTCAAGAACTCGAGGCCGCGGCATTGAAGCGTTTTTCCGCAGAACGAGCAGTCGTTCTAGAAATGCACCCTTAAAGCCAGGAGCGCTGGCTAGCTCGCGCTTGTAGCTTTGGCTGCAGTCTCAGCTTGAGGGTGAACAGAGTAAAGGCCGTTTCTCACATGCAGCGAAGCGCTTCGTCAACTACTTATCGTCTGCCATGAGCAACAGTCTGGACGGTGCGATACAAAGCTGGTGAAAGCTCCCGTCAGCACGCGCTTACCGCGAGAGTCAGCGCTACGCTTGTAGCGCTCTGCTGCATCTGTGAACAGGCCTTATAAGGCAAGTTCATTCATTAATTAACATTAGGGAGTGATTCTCACCAGTATTTAGCGAAAGCAGAAAAAATCGTTTCATGGCTTCTTCAAGCCGAGACTGCAGCTATAAGGCTACAAGCGCAGGAGCACAAGATTGTGCATTCGAAACGTTATTCCGCAGTACGATCGCTCGCCCAATAAAATCACGTCTATATTCTGTTTCACCTTGTGTTGTACCGCGGGAAAGGCTACAAGCGCGAGCTCTTTGGTCTATGGCACACCTCGGCGGCACAAGCTCTCGTGCATCAAGGGCAGCTGCCAACGCTATGAGCTCGCGCTTCTAGCCTTCGCTGCGGTACAACATAAGGTGAAACGAAGCAGGCAGAGCGGGTTAGCTCGCGCTTGTAGGCGAGAAAAATGCTATCGCTTTGAATAACAATGTGACCTTGCGGCTTGGCCATCGGAATCCTAACATCACTAGATCCTGGGAAAGTAGCGCCGTTGCCTTCCCTACCTTCTAGCCCGACACAAACAGATACTAACATACACACGACCAAAACCTCGCTAGGCGATTGGCTGTCTACGTTGCCATGAAAATCGCTATCTTGGTTCATTCAAATCTCCGAAGCTTCCAGAGGATCGTTCTAAACCAGTCGCGCCAAGATAACCACGGAGCGCATCATCGTACTTTAAGCGTTCCTCGCCAATATAAGCGTTTGTGGCACTATGTATGCAATCAACTTATTAATCATGCCCATCTCCACGGATCTCTTTACAATTATATTCTTCCGCATTTAAAAACAGTAAACTTATATTTCCGTGCCTCCAAGCACCGACACAGCATGTGGTGGTGGTACGAAGAAGTACGCTTGTTTCGCCAGTGTGTGAATAGCAAAATCTCGGTAGACAAGAAACGTCTCCACGAAGCTACCCTTCACCAGCTAATTTAGATCGGCTCACCAAGAACGGAGGGGTCAAAAAGAAATTGATAATTTCACAAACCAAAATGGCGACCATATGGGGAGCTGGGCGCTACTTTCCCAGGATCCAGTGACCTTACCGTAGCCGAGTGTCAGCGTACAGCCGCTGTCATGCCTTATCAATTGGGCTCGCGCGAGGAGCAAGTGACCTCGCACTCTTGTCCACCACACAGTTGATAATTCGCAACTTTCAGCGATGGAGGTACCGCGGTTAACCGCGGTGTGAGAATCGCGCCCCCTAGCTCCTGGATGGTCTGCTTCAGAATTAATGTGCTCGCTTACACCTTCCCAACGTGGAAGTATAAGGGAAGTGTTAAGTACCGAGCGAGACAGGACACCTTGGTGGACTTAAAGGGTAACTGCAAAGAAAAAACCTGCTTTTCTAAACAGCCTAATTGGGACAAGCATGTCACGAAACAAATCTTCCGCGAAAAAACAAATTTTTTCTAGCAATATTTACGCCACAGGACGTAATTTAGTCGGAGTCCCAACCTCTCCGCATTTGAAACTCCCGCTCTTTCGACGCCCGCGGAGTGGCTGGTATACGTCACTCCGTGACGTATAGCAGCTACTCTGTGACGTTTAATAGCAACTTTGTGGCGCGCGATTCAAAACGGGTGAAATAGCCGCAAACTAAAATCAGTCCTGCGCAATAAATATTGCTGTAAAAGATTTTGTTTTGGGCGGAAAAATTGTTTTGTGACATGCTTGTCTTAATTAGGCTGTTTAAAAATACACTTTTTTCTTTGCAGTTACCCTTAAAGGGTAACTGCAAAGAAAAAAAAGTGTATTTTTAAACAGCCTAACTAGGACAAGCATGTCACAAAACAATTTTTCCGCCAAAAACAAAATTTTTTACAGCAATATTTATTGCGCAGGACTGATTTTAGTTTGCGGCTATTTCACCCGTTTTGAATCGCGCGCCACAAAGTTGCTATTAAACGTCACAGAGTAGCTGCTATACGTCACGGAGTGACGTATACCAGCCACTCCGCGGGCGTCGAAAGAGCGGGAGTTTCAAATGCGGAGAGGTTGGGACTCCGACTAAATTACGTCCTGTGGCGTAAATATTGCTAGAAAAATTTTGTTTTTTCGCGGAAGATTTGTTTCGTGACATGCTTGTCCCAATTAGGCTGTTTAAAAAAACACTTTTTTTTTCTTTGCAGTTACCCTTTAAGCTCCCATGGAACGAATTATTTGACGAATAACTCGGCAAACGCCGTCCGACGGCTAGCTCGCTTTGCGCGCGACGTACACTCTTAGAAAAAAGGGTATCGATAGTCCTCCCTTAGGGGAGGAACGGTCTTGTAACCTATGTTCCTTCAGAAAGGGAGAAACTTTCGTCCCTGAAGCAGGGGAGCAACTAGTTCCTCCGTCGCCTGCATCTCATTATGGCGGCCCTGAATCGAGCAAATCGAGCTCAATAAGGCTTAACGAGGACGCTACGTCTCTTGTACGGGACGAGAGGAGCAGCAAATAAAAGCGTAACACGAGCTTTCCGCGAACTGTGTTTATTTCCGAAGCCAGATTCCCCCACAGGTACAGAAACTTGCGTTTCGAAAGCAGTTACTCAGTCTTCTCGTCGACAGCACTGCGATGTTAAACGGAGACAACCGATACCTAGTTAACTTCGCGCACTTTACGTCTTACCTTTGGTGTTCCTCGAGTCACAATTCCTTCGTCAACCGCACATCACGGAGGAATGGCAAACTCAATCCGCGAAACCAAAAGCCGCTCTCAAAAGAACAAACTCGAAGCCGCTGTTTATCGCGTAGCGTGAAAGAAGGTTAAATCGCTTGCCACCAGATGGCAGGGTCAAGCAGAGTAATTGCAAGTAGCTAGGCTAGGTGGCGCTAGGTACTGCCCAATTCATGTTCTACAAAAAATATTTTTATTTCCTCAGGCCACCATTGCGCTTCGGGATCTTCGGGAACCTCTACAATACACACACTACGCATACTACAAGCATCAGGTGAACATACATTGAGCACATACACATACATGGCAGATACAAACATCAATACAACGGCACACTAACACGAACACTACACCCGAGCTCTGCGTTTCCGTCTTTTATACTGGTCGTTTTGAACGTTCGGAATTTCTCGGTGACTGAATAAGCAACAAAAAATATTCCCAGCATGTTGATTTTTTTCCAGCAATGTCATACCTCTGAGAGTATTTTGAATGGCTCAGGGGATGAATCTCTTATTAAAAAGCAAGCGCTCGATCATGCCGTAATTATTTGAAAGCCAATAAATCAAGCCGCTCCAATGCGGTTCGAAGCCATGAGTTTGTTTCCCCGCACGGCACGTCGTAGCCTGTATTTCTATTGTAGTGTTTGTTTTTCTATTTGTGCTGTTCGCGCAAGGCTGCAATTGCCGTCTTGAATTAATCTCTGTAGAGCGGATATTCACTCAGCTGGAAGCGATGCTTCACGGGCTGAGAAATCGCTTTTCGATCAACTTGAATGCAGTCAAAGCCGCGACTTGCGGCAGGTGTTAAGTGTACGGAGCTACGCCGTGGCGAGCTCGAAAGCTTCTAGCGCTCATCCCAGCGCGCCACTTGGAGGGCAGTTTCTCCAGGAACCGTAGTATATTTAAACAGCAAAATAAAGGGTAGCTTCTTTTTTTCGATTTTACCTATTCTTTTTTAATGCTAAAATTCCACATTGTAAATATACGCACTTTCCGTCACGATTTCGTACTGTTCAGTCCTTTCCCCAGAGCGCAATCGCTCTCGGGGACGAGACAACCGACAGTCACATTGGCCACTGTACGATAGGAGCTTACTGTTCAGACCAGCATTCCAACATGACTATCCGCACTCCGCACGTCGATCGATTGCACCTAATCCCTCAAGTGGTATTAAACTTTTTAATGTAAAGCGGAATGTCAACCTGCGACACCCCGCCCCCTCCGATCACGGCCCGACCAGCGGCATCAATGCCCGACAGTTTACGTCATCTCATCTTGTTGTTACACCACTGATACGCGAACACACGGTCACATCGGCGATAATTCCAGTCTTCTGTTCACAACCCACAACACTGCCATCACGATGTTGCTGCTATGTTGCTGACACGCACAAATACAGAACCACGTTGAACGCCGGTTGCACTCGGCATCGGAAAACAGAACCGAACTCAGCACGGAAGGCACCCAGGCAGCCGGCAGCAAAACCTGCCTGTCTTGGACGCAGTTCCTGCGATTTCCATAACGTCGAAAACGTCGACACATTTCCGCGTGGTTTCGCTACTGTAGCTCACGCGTGAGTCCCGCAATCCGGAGACGGAGACGGCCATTTTACCCAGTGTACGTGGCGCTGCTGGCACTGCTCCGGAACTTCGCTGTTTCTAGCGGCTTCGTTTGCTCGTTTGATAAAATTAGTGATAAAAACGTCAATGCAACCGAAATGTTCTGCACGTTTGGACTAGAAGACGGAATTACAGGCGGCCTTCGCTGCCGCTGAAGCTCAATCAACTCAACAGCATTTATTAAACAACGTGCGCAACCTGCTCGAAAAACGAAACCGAAAGAAGATGAGTCGGGAGGGCGAAAGCTTTCTCCCGTCTGCCTGGAGAAGGAGAAAAACGTTTCGTTCCTCCCTTTTTCTCGTGTCCGCTTGGGGGCGCGTCAGTAGAAGGGAGGAAGACGCGCCGTTGCTGCTTTTTTCCTCCATTTTTTCTTAGAGTGTAGCAGCCACTGCGTTAATTCCACGCGCAGAGCAAAAGCCGCCGGGCAAAATTCGTCGGTTATTCGCAGCATATTCGTCCCATAGAGTTCAGCCTTTAGAACGATGCGCCCCGCTTTACTAACTCAGATATGTACAACATAAAGCCCCTTGATAAATGCGTTTTTTACAAGTACCGCCAACCATTGTTGTGGAAATGCGCGAGACACGTGCCACGAGCGGGTGCTTCGCCGCCATTCGCTTCCAATGGCCGCTCGAGACACGGGCCACGTGCGCTCGCGCGTTTGACACTACTTGCAAGACAAACGAAAACATATCGAGGGGCTTTAGTACAACATGGTCCTGCTCGAGAAGGCTCGGCGTAGAAATGGCCGTGGCTCGCGTCGGCACGCGCAGATGCGTTGACACATGCTCGCGCGCCGCGCTCTCTCAGGGTACACTTCAATACACAACAGTAAGCTATATCACTCGCATTTCACAAAATTAGGATCACTTACGCGTCGCACACCCAACCTCGTACCCTGTTCTACGACAATCATCCAGATGAGAGCCGTTTTAATAGTAACTAATGCGCCACCTATCGGCCGTGAAAGTTGCGAAGATGAAAGCTGGTCAGGGCGTCGGACAACTTGGCCAGTCAGAAATGCGGTAGCCGCCTTAGCTCCCAGACTCTCCAGGTCGGGCAGCAGGTTGAAGACGCTGACCCGAAGGGATGAAACCAGGGGCACCCTTGTGGCCAGATGTGACCTTGTGTGACAGGCCTCCCGTGCCTTTAATCACTCGTCTCGGATGCTCCGAATCCTCGGCACATCAGCCTCATCGACGGCGACATCGGTTCTCGTCCCTATATTTAAACAGCTGCCGGTACGACCGTCACTCCGGTGAGCTCGGGAGCTGTAGCTAGAATCACTGAATATGTTTCCAGAGTAGCGCCGTGGCGCTCAAATTCATCCATATCCGTGCCGCCATTTTGAAGAATGCGTAGTAAACTGTACAATAACTCCACGCATATTGCGCTTGCGCCTTTGGCGTTGTCGACAGGTCTTTCAGGCAAGTGTGTGGCGCTGTGGATAGCCACCTTAAATCATTTACGACATCATTTACGTTGCAGTCTAAATGCACTTGTGCAATCATTACTTCGCGGTTCAGGTTAAGGCCACGGTCCCACTGAATGTGGCAGTTTAGGTACTTTCTGGCAGGTCATTACTCATCTCCTTTTAAATACTGTTTTGTGGGATTGATGTCATCCGAAAGGCAATGCAATCCTCTTTCATTTGATATTATGTATGTGTTGGTTTTTACTGTTCATGCGCATTTGTAGCGTTGCGAATATGATGGCGCGGACCCTCACTTGCTCCGCTGGTTCATGTTTTATGAACTATCCATTAAAGATAACACGGTTCCAATAAAGCAGTCTTGTTAAGATGATGTCGGAGCAGAATGTAACGGTACACTTTTTTGGTATTTGCACTACTTTGTTTTTTTCATCCCTCCAAATATTGCCCTAAAATTGACATTTTTCAGCACAAATATGTTTTTAATGACAAGCGCTAGGGCAATGAAATTAGCTACAGATGTAGTGCTTATAATTGGTAATATGCAGAAAAAAATTTAATGTTGTGTAAAATTTGTTTGTTTAGATATTTTATATCAAACGTAGCACTTTTTGTGCTTCGAGTCATGGTACTTCAAATGCCGCCGAGGAAATAATTAAACTATGATAAAATCTTTTATAACATTTAGAGCTACAATGGTTGCCCAAGAGGTGGACGATGGCTTTTTTTCATTTTCAAAGTCATAACGCTCCAGGAGCCCTTCAAACTTACCTGTTTTTGACGCATATCTTTTTTGGACATCAAACAGATTTATTGGCATCTAATAACATTTATTGTTTGGAATAGATATACATTGCGATGTATTAAATTTTCCCAATGATCTTGCTTTGGTTTCTTGATAGGTGTAGAGCTTAGCTAATTTTAAAAACAATTAAAAACTGTTTGGGTGTTTTGTTGCGCTACCTGGCGGATGGCAGACAAACTGCTGATTTCTAATGTTCAAAAAATTTCCGAGGCGGCGTTGGCGTCTGTATCATCATCAATCTCCGTGTCTTTTTACCTTCACATTTAAAAAATATATTGGAAGATTTACTATCGATAAATGAATGGTTTAAGTACTGGGTCAGGTTAATAAATCTAAGACAAATAATTACACAAGCGTAGCGTGATATAATGTGTTCATTGTTCGATATGATTAAAATCAATAAACAATAAAGACGAAGAGGAAAAGAATACACCCGAGTTTGCTTCATGCCTAGAGTCACTAAATAAGCTGCGCTTAAAGTATCGGCACTCCGTTCAACAAAATTGTTTTGGGCGCCGCCATTTTGGGTCTTGTTCAGAGCGAACGCAACTGCCGATCGTCATGATCCAAAAGTGCGACTTCCTCAGCATTAGATGCGGTGCTAGGAAGCTGATGCAATATTGCAATGCTCTGTCGCGGGTTGTTTAAACATTTGTGGAGGACGGAAAATGCGTTTCCTGTGATTTTAGATAAAGCTTCAGATAACTGGCAACCATGATTTTAAGCCACAATATGGCCAAGTGTCGTTACTCTGAACCGCAACTAATTTACTGGCACAAGCGGGAACAATAAGGAAGAGACAGGTGTCAAAAGGTAGTGGCTTGTGGAATCCACGGGCCTTACGTCATGGCCCCTCCAGGTATTACAAGCCTCTTGAACAAGAGCATGAATAGTGTCATTAAATAAGCTACGCCTTCAGAGTAGCGACACTTGGCTATATTGTCACGAATGACAACTGATGAGGCGGTGATAACAAAAGAAACTAAACGTTTAATGGGGCGAACTTGTGCCCAAAAGTAAAAAGGGAACGGAAGATAATAACAGAGCGTCGCGGGCGTCGAAAGCGGCGAAGCAGCAGGATCGAACGCTGAGGCGAGACTCAGTCTGGCTGGTTACGCGGAGCCCCTTTTGTGCACGCGTGGGCTTCTGGAACATTCGGCCTGGAACATTCGGCGCGCAGAACATTCTAACCTAGAACGAGCAACACGGTTCTCGAAATTACCAGAAATCTAAATTGGAAGAATAAACAAAAGACGCGGCGCTGCCAGGGATCGAACCCTGGGCTTTCTGCGTGGAAGGCACGCGCGATAACCGTTAGGCCACGAGCGCGCTGCCTGCTTAGTTAGCTGCGCTCGCGGCATTATTCCCCCTTTAAAAAAAGTGCATCGTCCCGATGCAGCACAAAGGTAAAACACAAATACACAACAAAAAGATAGCAGAGTCGCGAGCCACAGTTCACAGTTCCCAGTTCACTCTTTGACGAGAGTCCAAAGTTCTATCGTTCGTAATACGGCTTGAGCCGGACGACGTGCACCACCTCGGGTCGTGGCTGGCGTCTTGCAGATGGGCGCGTTCCGTCGGGTAGAACTTCGTAGTTCAGATCGCCGAGGCGTCGGATGATTTTGTAGGGTCCGAAATAGCGCTTGAGAAGCTTCTCGCTGAGACCGCGGCGCCGAATCGGTGTCCACACCCATACCCGGTCCCCGGGTTGGAAGTGGACGTCCCTGCGACGAAGGTTATACCGGCGTGCGTCGACTCGCTGTTGCTCTTGAATCTTGATTCTTGCCAGTTGACGAGCTTCCTCCGCGCGTTGAGAGATCAGTTGAGCGTCGTCGTTGCCATCGTCGGTTGGCACGTGAGGCAGCATGGCGTCCAGCATTGTGGTAACCGTCCGGCCATGTACCAGTTGGAACGGCGTCATTCCTGTGGTTTCTTGTACCGCTGTGTTGTACGCAAATGTAACGTACGGCAACACCTCGTCCCACGTCTTGTGCTCCACGTCGACGTACATGGAGATCATGTCGGCGATGGTCTTATTGAGCCGCTCTGTTAGCCCGTTGGTCTGCGGGTGATAAGCCGTGGTTCGTCGATGGCTGGTGTGACTGAGCCGAAGTACCTCTTGAGTCAGCTGTGCCAGGAAAGATGACCCTCGATCTGTGATCAGCACTTCAGGTGCGCCGTGTCGAAGAAGAATGGACTCGACGAAAAACTTGGCGACTTCCACTGCTGTTCCCGATGGAAGGGCTTTCGTCTCGGCGTATCGTGTAAGATAATCGGTCGCGACGATAATCCACCGGTTCCCTTGCGTCGATGTTGGGAACGGCCCGAGCAAATCCATTCCGACCTGCTGGAAGGGCGTAGTCGGGGCAGATATCGGCTGCAAGAGTCCTGCTGGCTTGGTCGGAGGCTTCTTACGTCGTTGGCACTCATGGCACGACCGTGTGTACAGATGGACGGTTTTCGGGAGTCTTGGCCAGTAGTACTTGTCACGAATCCGGGCGAGCGTCCTGCTGTAGCCAAGGTGTCCAGCCGTCGGGTCGTCGTGGCATGCTTGAAAGATTTCTTCTCGCAGGCTGGCAGGCACAACCAG
The DNA here is from genome assembly GCA_037355805.1 of Ixodes ricinus. Classification (NCBI taxonomy): domain Eukaryota; kingdom Metazoa; phylum Arthropoda; class Arachnida; order Ixodida; family Ixodidae; genus Ixodes; species Ixodes ricinus. Next base: position 13,006 of record JAZHYW010001180.1, on the reverse strand, counting down.
CAGCCAGGCAGGGTTGCTGGTTCCGAAGTTCTTCTTGAAGAGCACACCTCCCCGCAGAACGAAGCTTGACAAGTCTCGGGCCAGGACTTGCGGAACGGAACTTCCTTGACCTTCGAGGTGGTCGATCACGGCGCGAAGCTCCGGGTCGTCTCGTTGAAGTGCTCCCATGTCGGTATCTGTAACTGCTCCGAGAAAACGAGCGTCATCGTCGTCGTCGGTGCTGTCAGGTGGAGATTCGACTGGGGCCCTAGACAAGCAGTCGGCGTCATTATGCTTGCGGCCAGACTTGTGCACAATGGTTACGTCGAATTCCTGCAGTCGCAGACTCCAGCGAGCGAGGCGTCCTGACGGGTCCTTGAGGTTTGCGAGCCAGCAGAGGGCGTGGTGGTCTGTGACCACGCGGAACGGGATACCGTACAAGTACGGACGGAACTTGGTTATCGCCCAGATGACAGCAAGGCATTCTTTGTCGGTCGTTGAATAATTTTGTTCTGCCTTAGACAGCGCCCGGCTTGCGTAAGCAATTACTCTCTCTGCCCCTTCTTGTCGCTGAACGAGCACCGCACCGAGACCGGTATTGCTGGCGTCCGTGTGTATTTCTGTCTCCGCCGACTGATCAAAATGTCCGAGGATAGGGGGCGACTGCAGCCTTCGCTTGAGTTCGTCAAACGCTTGTTCTTGCTCTTCTCCCCACTGGAACTGCACGTCGTCCTTCGTCAGATGCGTCAGCGGTGAAGAAATCTGTGCAAAGTCACGCACGAAACGTCTGTAGTAGGCGCACAGCCCAAGGAATCTACGGACGGCCTTCTTGTCCGATGGCTTGGGGAATTCGGCGACAGCGGACGTCTTTGCAGGATCAGGGCTTACACCCTGAGCACTTACGACGTGGCCCAAGAATTTCAGCTCTCCATAGGCGAACCGGCACTTCGAAGGCTTGAGTGTCAGCCCAGCAGATTTGAAGGCCCGTAGCACGGCTCGCAGTCGTCTGAGGTGCTCGTCGAATTCGGTTGCGAACACGACAACGTCGTCGAGGTAGACGAGACAGCTCTGCCATTTCAAGCCGGAAAGGACGGTGTCCATAACACGCTGGAAGGTTGCCGGCGCTGTGCACAGCCCAAACGGCATCACTTTAAATTCATAGAGTCCGTCCGGTGTGACGAAGGCCGTCTTCTCACGATCTCGTTCGTCGACCTCAATCTGCCAGTACCCGCTCTTCAAGTCCATCGACGAAAAGTATCGGGCGTGGCGCAGCCGGTCCAGGGTGTCGTCGATGCGGGGCAGCGGATAGACGTCCTTCTTTGTTACTGCATTCAGCCGGCGGTAGTCCACGCAGAACCTCAGGGTTCCGTCTTTTTTCTTCACTAGGACTACTGGGGAGGCCCACGGACTGTTTGAGGGCTGGACAATGTCGTCATCAAGCATTTCCTGAACTTGCTTCTGGATAACTTCCTTTCTTTCACGGAGACTCGGTACGGTGGCCGATGCACAGGGAGAGCGTCGTTATCAGTGATTATTCGATGTTTCGCAACCGTCGTTTGGCGCACCTTCGACGACGTGGAGAAGCACTCACTGAACTCGGCGAGAAGGTCACTGAGTTGTTGTCGTTGTGGGGCTGGGAGGGACGGGTCGATGTCGAGCTCTGACGGCGTGGTTCTCTTGTGCTGCGTCGGAGAGGCGTCTTCTGAGATCACGGCGATCGCGGCTGAGTCCGGAATTTCCTCGACGAAGCCCACAGCTGTACCCTTTGTAAGGTGCTGCGACTCTTGCCGGAAGTTGGTGACAAGGGCTACGGTACACCCGTCCTGGATCTCGATTACGCCTCTTGCAATGCCAATCCCTCGTCCAACGAGAAGTTGGACGCTTCCTTCCAACAGTGCTACACCGCAGGTGGCTTCTTCGGTCCCGACGGGTACAAAGACACTCGACAGCGGCGGCAGGTTTACATGGCTGGCAAGGACTCGCACTGTAGCTAACGTCGCTTTGGGATTTTCTGCCGATGGGACAGGCTTCCGAAGCGTCAGCTTGTTCTCCGCAAGGTCGATGATGGCGCCGTATTCGCACAAGAAGTCCATTCCGAGAATGACGTCCCTCGAACAGTCTTGCAGAATGACGAACTTCACAGGGCAGGTTTCGCCGTGGATCTCAACGCGCGCAGTGCACCTGCCGACAGGTGTGATGAGATGTCCGCCGGCGGTTCGTATCTGCGGTCCGTCCCACGACGTCGTAACTTTCCGAAGGCGGCGAGAGAGTCTCCCACTCAAAACGGAGTAGTCTGCTCCGGTGTCGACGAGTGCTGTCGCGTCGTGGCCGTCGATGATTACGTTGAGGTTATTCGACACTCTTGCAGAAATGTTGTTTCGGGGCGTTGCGGCGTTAGAGTGGGAGTGCTCCGACGATCTTGGAGGATCTTGGCGTCGGTCGTCTTCGGCAACTCCACCTCCAGGGGTTGCCGCGCCTAGTTTCCCCGGCGTGGAGCGAGTGGTGACAGGCTTTCACGTCGGGGTCGGTGCATCGGCGAAGCTGGACGTCGTGGCGAAGGCGACCGGAACTGTCGGCGGGACGCAGGCTCGGGGGACTGAGGTCGTCGCAGGTACTCGTCGATCTCCCGAGGGCGTTCGCCATACCGGGGGCGCGGGTCGTTTGGGTGGAATCCGCGCAGCCCGAGTCGTCGGTATGGACATCGGCGGTAGACGTGATCAGCTTCCCCGCAGTGATAGCACAGCGGGCGTCGGTCGGCTGTCCTCCAGACGTCTGTCTTCCTCGGCGCAGGTTGCTCTGGGCGAACGTGCGCCTGATCTTCCTGTCGTCGGGGGTACTGCGGCGTTGGGGCGTCTCTTCGGGGTGGAGCAGTGGCTTGGCGGGGGGCGTGCGGCGGGCGTCGTGCCATGGCGGCGTAGCTCAGCGTCGGTTCGTCCGGTGCCAAAGTGGTGACGGGAACCTCTGGTTGGAGCGCCCGATGCACTTCTTCTCGAACAGTTTCGGCGATAGAAAGGGTTGGCGGACGACTGGCGGTTGGCAGCAACCTTCGCAGTTCCTCGCGGACGACCTCCCGGATGATTTCCCGGATGTCCGACGTACCCGGAGTGTTTTCGCTGTTAAGAACCGCGGGTGCAGCGACGCCTGGTTGACGCTGGTAGTGGGAAGCGCGCGCTTGGAGGGCGCGCTCGATGTTGGTTGCCTCGGTTACGAAGGCGTCAACGGTTGCCGGCGGGTTGCGGACGAGTCCTCCGAAGATGTCGTCTCTCACCCCGCGCATGAGGACCCGTAGCTTCTTCTCCTCTGTAGCCCGAGGGTCGGCGCGGGCACTCAATCGCAGAACGTCCTCTACGAAGCCGGTGACGCTCTCGTTGGGGCCCTGGGTTCTTGTTCGCAGCAGGTCTTCGGCTCTCTCTCGGCGGTGGTGGTTGATGAAGGTAGCCTTCAGATCGGTCTTGAAGATGTCCCACGACGTCAAAGAGGACTCATGGTTCTCGTACCAGTGCTTGGCGGTCCCCTCAAGCGAAAAATAGACGTTGTGCAGGCGCTGCTCGTCGGTCCAGCCATTGTGGCGGGCAACGCGTTCATACTGGTCAATCCAGTCTTCGACGTCTTCGTAGCTTTCGCCGAGGAAGGGTGCAGGCGTCCGCGGAGCGACGGGCAGGACGACGACGGGCGGGGTGGTCATCGTCGGGATGCTCTTCTTCGGCTTCTGCAGCAGGGGTCCGGATCCCGAGAGCTGGAGTTACCCAGCACCTCCACCAAAATGTCACGAATGACAACTGATGAGGCGGTGATAACAAAAGAAACTAAACGTTTAATGGGGCGAACTTGTGCCCAAAAGTAAAAAGGGAACGGAAGATAATAACAGAGCGTCGCGGGCGTCGAAAGCGGCGAAGCAGCAGGATCGAACGCTGAGGCGAGACTCAGTCTGGCTGGTTACGCGGAGCCCCTTTTGTGCACGCGTGGGCTTCTGGAACATTCGGCCTGGAACATTCGGCGCGCAGAACATTCTAACCTAGAACGAGCAACACGGTTCTCGAAATTACCAGAAATCTAAATTGGAAGAATAAACAAAAGACGCGGCGCTGCCAGGGATCGAACCCTGGGCTTTCTGCGTGGAAGGCACGCGCGATAACCGTTAGGCCACGAGCGCTTTTTTTTTTCTTTATTACCGGACTTGGACTTTACACAGTAGCTAAAAACACAGACAGTACGCTTACAAGAGGTAATGCTAAAATTGCCCGCCAGCTTGCGGGTAGCAGTATGGGGTTAAAATTTGCTCAAGTTCACCAGCTTTTCGATGCAGGGCAGCCACTCAGGCACGCATTTCTGAGCCTTATTAACTTCAATAAATGAAATAATACTTTCACGGAAATACTCCGTAGCTTCACGCATATCACGGTCTGCATGGCGGACAGCCATCCGAGACCTCCAGATACCATGCAGGCCCAGCAACATCACAAGATCGAATGGGGCGCCACCCTCGTTGTCTACCGGCAGGTACCTAATCCCGTGAGAGTCAAGTGGAAAGTCTTTCTTCAAGGTGCGCTGTAGGACATCCCAAAGAAAGACGCCATCCCAACACTCCAAGAAGACGTGTTCAATAGTCTCTGGTTTTTGACATAGGAAACAATGAACACCCCACGGGACAAACAAGCCCCTCTCTTCCATCCACGTTTTAACCGGTAATGTACCGGTATGTAAATTAAAGAAAAAAGACTTGACCCCGGGTGGAACTAACATCTTTTTCACACGTTTCAGGACGTCTTGTCCTGGGCCTGTATAGTACATGGTCCTGTACAATGGAACAGGAAAAACAGCATCGCAAACATCTTTGTACAACCGCTTACGCGTTACTACGCTCAAATACTCCAAAGAGAAACGGGCCGCCAAAAAGCGGCATGATGCGACTACTTCTTTCAGGTACCCATGAATACCGCCGGGTATACTGGACGAGGAAACAACAAACTCAGGCAGACATCGACCTAATCTTACTTGACAAACCGTACGCAAAAACGGATCACTAACATCACGAAAATAACAGAAACGGTTTACTATTTGGCGCAAAAACAGGTGCGATAAGCCAAGTCCTCCCTCGCGAACTCTTCGAAAAAGGTTCATTCTGCTTGTTCGCTCCCAAGACGAGCCCCAGATGAACACCGCAAAAACACGATGCAGTTTCTGTACGTTAACACGCGAACAGTGTAACACCTGCAAAACGTACCACAGTTTGCTCACAAGAAATAAATTGCAAACTGTGGCACGCGCAAAAATCGAAAACCCATTACCCCTCCATTTTTCGGCTTTCTCGCGAAGGACTACTGATTGACTGCGCCAATATTCCTCACTCACGCGATAATGCTCAAGGGGCACCCCTAAGTACTTTACAGGAGTGGTGACCCATTTAACATTGGCAAACACACTTGGGGTAACACTCCACTCTCCATGCCAAAAGCCCAGACATTTATGCCAGTTGACCGCACTACCACTTACACGACAAAAATGTTTGACTATATTGACAACACTGATGATGCTCTCGTGGTTCGTACAGAAAATAGCAATGTCGTCCGCATACGCAAGGACACGAACTTCAGATGAAAATAATTTAAACCCACTGACAATGTCATGCCTTATAATACTTAAACAGAGAGATTCCAAATAAAGGCAAAAAAGAAGAGGTGACAAGGGACAGCCTTGACGAACAGAACGCTGCACTTGAATTCGCTTGCCTACGGACTGATTTATTACAAGGCGCGTTGTACAGCCGCTATAAGCCATGCGTACACCTTCACGGATCACTGACCCAATATTAACATGATCAAGAACAGCCAACAACACGTCGTGCGGTACACGATCAAACGCCTTCTCTAGATCTATTTGTAGCATTGCCACGCCACTCTGCACGGCGTCGCAACACTCCAACACACTCCGTGCTTTATGGATATTTGTGAATATCGTCCTACCTTTAATACCGCATGTTTGGTGGGGGCCTACTATTTCCGTAATTACAGTCTGTAACCGCCTGGCCAATATCTTCATAAGTATTTTATAATCCACGTTAGTTAGACTGATAGGTCTGTACGAAGTTACCTGTCGCAGTTTGACAGTGTCGTCAGTTTTCGGGATTAAAATGGTGTGGGACGACAAGAAGGATGGAGGTAGGACACCCAGTTCGAAAGCCTCGTTGAAGACCTTAGCCAGTACTATTGAAAGCTCATGCTTCAGTGCCTTATAAAATGCAGCGCTGAGCCCGTCTGGCCCAGGGGACTTTCCCGGGTTCAGGGCTTCAATGGCAAACAAAACGTCCTCGGCCGTGATGGTCGCTTCCAAAACCTCTTTTGTTGCGTTGTCTAACCGCGGCATTAAAGGCAAAAAGTCACGTTTAAAGCTCTCCACATCAACTGGACTCGCCGCGAATAAGGTGCAGTAATAATCAAAAAAGGCCCGCTCGATTCCCACCTTGTCGCTCGTGACTGCACCGTCACATTCGACCTCAGTTATCTCATTACGACGCGCATATCTTTTTTCCATGCTCAGTGCTCGTTTAGTCGGCGCCTCCCCCATGATGAACCGTTCCGCTCTCGCCCTGATAAGTGCGCCACGATAACGCTCTTTATCTAAAATCTCAAGTTTTTCCTTCACAGAACAAATGTCGTCTTTGCATGCTCCCGGCATTCTGCATTCCTCTTTGACCAACATTTCCAAGTTCAAACGCAACACCTTTTCGATTTTTGTTTCTTCGTTTTTAATTATACTAGCTCGTTCTAATGCCTTCATTTTTATCTCCTGCTTAAAATGTTCCCAGCTTAACCTATACCCACATGCCTTTACATCCCTTAATTTTTCTATTGCGGTCTCGACATCAGCTCTAAAAATGTCATCATCCAGCAGCTTACAATTTAGTTTCCATAAGTCCCAACTGAATACTTTTCTATTTCCTGATTTTTTACCAACGCAGAACTTGACCAGACAGTGGTCGCTGAAGGAAACAGGGCACACCGTGTAGCCGAAACATAATGGTACCAACTCCAGCGATACATACGCTCTGTCTAGACGGGAATGACTGGTTCCTTGAAAATGGGTAAACTGAACACCCCTCCCATTACTGACACATTCTCCCACGTCCTCGAGGCCGTGGTCGTTAACTATGTCGCTTAAAAGCACGGTGCTCGAGTCTTGGTACGGAGTAGAGCTTGTTTTATCATGTGCAAAGCACACACAGTTAAAGTCCCCCAGCAAACAAACAACCCGTTCAGTATCACAGTAGTGCCGAACACTTTCGAAAAATATGCGCCTTTCATGAACCCTAGTTGGCGCGTATACACAGATGATGCGCCACTCTCGTTCCTCGAAAGAAAAATCGCAAACAACCAATCTCCCCAACTCGCATGTGGCCACTGACTGGATAACAGCCCCTAAACATTTGCGAACAAAAAGAACACATCCCGCCGACTTCCCTACCGCGTGACTAACACAGGCGTCATAACGAGTCGTAAAAGGTCTCACCATGCGCTCCGTCTGGTCTTCGCCCTCAACTTTCGTTTCCTGGATCGCGACTACATCCAAGTCCTGCTCTGTCACGAGGCGATACAGCTGGTTCTGCCGCCTCCCGGCAGCCAGCCCTCGTACATTAAGGGTCGCGATTCGCAGTATCCTATTTAGAGACACGATGGTAGAATGGTTCAGACGGAGCGCTCGGTGCTTACCCCGTCAGTTTCACGAGGCACAGTGTCCCATGCCCGCAGGCGTTGAGGCCGCCGTCTTGTCACCGCGTGGAAGCGACGACGACCGCCCTTGACTGGCGACTCGCATCTTCTTTCCCCTTCCACCGACAACTTTCCACTCCTTTTCAAGCTGACTAAGCCGGCGCTCCTGCGATGCCTCAATGCTGGCATCACAGCGACGCTTTGACGCTGCCAACTCGACTTCCATCTCCGAGTTGCTGCTGACATCGTCGCACACAGAAACCTCCACTCGAGAGGCGTTGACCTCCTTGATGACTGGCTCCGGCGTGGCCGACTGTTGAGCCTCCGGCTGCTCTGGCCTCGGAGCCACCGCCACCGGCTGCAGGTCGGCACCGCTCGTCACAGCGGTGGTGGTGGCGGTCCCTTCCTGCGCCTCTCTCGGCTCGGATTGAGCCGTTGCAGGCGCCGCTGCGCCCTCCGCCTCGTCCTCGTCCATAACGAGTTCGCTGTGGTCTCCGTCCGTGCCACGCCCAACAGCACCCGCGTACGAGCGTGTGCAGTCGGCCGACACATGTCCGAATGCGCGGCACTCGGAGCACTTAGGTACCCGGCAGTCTCGCCGAATATGCCCCTTGGTGCGGCATCGTAGACACATCGGGGCCCGGCCGGGAACCACCACCAGAACCGCGCCACTGCCGAGGCGCAGCTGGTGAGGAAGACAGTCCAGCGAGACGCCCTCGTGGAGCACCAGCCGGACGAGCCGAGTCGTAGACTCCACGCCTTCGAAGTCGGCGACCTTCCACTTCTCTCGCGTTACCTCCTTCACTTCGCCGTACTCCCCGAAGGCTCGTCGTATCGTGTCGTTGGTCACGTCAAACGCCACCCAATGCAACTTAACCCGCACTTCTTGCCTTGTCGGATTCACGACGAGGCACGCCTTCTCCTTGACGAGGAACTGCCCGACGTCGAGCAGTTTCTTCTTCGCTTCGTCCGACCGCATATCGAGGAGCCAGACATGCGACATCTGGTATGCCCCGATTCCGGTCACCTCCCCGATCACGCCGATGTCTTTCAGCGGCTTTCGGAAATCTTCAAGCCTGTAGGGTCTTCCGGAGATGTCACAGTGCAGAATAACTGCACGCTTCATCGCCTCGCCGGCTGGCAATGGAGGCAGGACGATACGATAGTCCTTTGAAACAGAAGACGCCGAGTCACCGCGACCATCGACGGCCGCTATCGCTGCTCGCACGGAGCCCATTCTGCGTCCGCTCCTATCGGCAGCCAGAAACAGAATGTTAGGCCACGAGCGCGCTGCCTGCTTAGTTAGCTGCGCTCGCGGCAATATTGTGGCTTAAAATAATTTTTTCCAGTTATTTGAAGCTTTATCTGAAATCACAAGAAACGCTTTTTCGTTCTCCACTTTAAACAGTTCGTGACAAAGCAAAGCAACATTACATGAGCTTCCTAACACCGAATCTAATGCTGAGGATGTCGCACTTTTGAATCATGACGATTGGCAGTTGCGCCTGCTCTGCACAAGCACCAAAATGGAGGCGTTCACAACAGTGTCGGGGAAGAGAGTGCCGATACTCTAAGCGAAGCTCAATAATTGGCTCTATTTCCCACGAAACTCCTTTTCCTGACTGAAACTGAAAGTAAATATGAATAATACACCATTATTATAGCTTATTTGGTTATAACCAACTACACATAATGAGAGGAGGAAGCGGCCGGGTAGGAGAAACGCGGGTATTAAGTGCGACCGTTCTAACAGTCTCAAAAGAGAGACGCGCGCGAGCTTGCGCTGGTTTAAAAAAGGCATCCAAAGAAAAGTGGCGGCACGCTGTGTTCTTTGTGATTATGCGTCTATACTTCGTTTCAGCTTGGGTCCAGACGCAGCCGATGCTACAAGCACGAGCGTGTGGCCCTGAAGAGTGCCTATACCGCACGAGCGCACGTGCTTGGTGGGGACGCTGGAAGCCCGGAGCTCTGCGCTGTAGCATCGGCTGCGTCTGGACCCAAGCTGAAACGAAGTATAATAGCAAACTGTTGTGTGTATGTCTATACAGCTTGAAGTTAGGCTGCCTTAGTGGGCGTCTGGTGTCTCAGCTGTAGATGAGCAATTTAACCAGTGGGGTACAACCGCAAACCTGGGGTCTTTAACGTGCACCACGCAGTAGTGATACACGACCGCACGCCGGTACGATGCTCTTCCAGATCGAAACGGGCAGGGGCGGGGTGGGTTCTCTAGCGCGAGCTTTCGCTCCACGTGTTCCGAGCTGGGGCCCTAATCTGGACACTGGGCGAAAGTCGGCGAGAATTCCAGGGGCCATGATTGGCCGGCGCCAAGGTCAATTGCGGCGTCGGCCAATCACGCCCTCCAGATTTCTCGCCGACTTTGTCGCCAAGTGACCAAATTAGGGCCCCTGGTGTGCTGATAGACCATGCACTCGGCAACCGATCCCCCCCCCCCCCCTTGTGCGTCTAATTTATATACAGGTATACAGTATTTGACGATCGACGATGGACGTCGATCGTCTCAAGGTAATGTAACGTAATAACGTTATATAAATATCAGGGTGTCGAACCGGAACCGAACCGAACCGAAAACCGGAACCGAACCGGTATTTTTTTCCGGAACTGAACCCGAACCCGAACCGTTATATTGTTATCGCGATGAACCCGAACCGGAACTGAACCGGAAAAAAATAACGGTTACCGGCTCATGTCAAAACGGTTCGGCCACGCGCTGTTGACAATGAATGTGCTATCAATGCCATTTGTTTTTAAGTGCCGTCAACTGACACACACCTCGCTTACATATTTTCTTCTCCACTCAGTCTTAGGAATATAAACGCTGCATCCATGAATCTTGACAAACGCTGCATCCATGAATCTTGACATAGGAACCAGTATTGCGCTGGTCGCGGCTTGCACGGAAAAAAAAGAATTGGAAGGCTGTGCAAAAAAAAAAAAAATCGCGTCACGGGATTTCATTTTTTTACAATCTCGTAAATCCTAAATGCTGCTGTGTGCTCATTTCATAACACGTTTCTAGAACGCGCGAGTTCTTGAAGCTTGCTTCCATCGGAATGAGAAAAGAAAAGGCTGTGGAGTTTGATAATGTTTGAGGGAGAGAAAGAAATTTTATTTACAGTTGAAATGAGCATTCATGAATTATATCTGCTCTTCGCTGCCCCAACCACCGGTCAGAGTATATCGAGCTATGAAGTGTCAAGATTTACATGCCGTATTTTTTCGTACCGGAAACTCGATAAATGCGGGGAAAAAAACAGGGATACAAACCCTAGTCGCTCGCGGAGAAGCGAAGCTGCGCGCACTTTCGAATTTGACAAAGGATCTGCCGAGCTTCTGTTGCTTCCGTCGCCTGCCCAGCGTAGTCATGGGACTCAAGCGGGCGCGTGCGCTCAAACCAACGCTCAGCAGACGCTGGAGTTAGCGCCCGTGACAGACAGCCCTGTCATCAGACAGTCGTTGTTTGCCGCTTGCATTGGCTACAGGCTTTTATAAACGTTATGCACTACTAGTTTCGACGATGTATCCCGTTTCGTATGTGCTGATTTCAGATGTTTTATTTGTAATTTATTTTGATGTTGCAATTTGTCATTTATAATTTCCGAACCGGTTCGCGAACCGGTTCAGCGCCCCGAACCGGTTTGCGAACCGGTTCGCGGATCGAATTAATCGAACCGGAACTGAACCGGAACAAAATAAATTTACCTGAACCTGAACCGTAACCGAACCCGTATTTTTTTCGGTTCGACACACTGATAGATATTAAACTTTTTGAAGGACTGAGCGACTCAATTTTTCAATTCTTTGGATTGTAATATGGAGGTAGCCTATTGTACTTACTGTTGATGAAGAGCAATATCAGGTGACGAGGTAATGATTAAATGATGAGGCTCTATAAGGACGACAACATTAGTGGGTGTCGAACCACAACGTACAATGCCAGGCTTGTTTCAAGTATCGTGTACCCAAAGACCTTTCTTCACCCACAACAGAATATGGTAAAATCAATGAGGATGCTGCTTTACAACTGTACGTGGAATAGGAAAACTGCACTGTGCAGAAGTGCGGCTTATTCGTTAATATGAGGGACGGATTTCTAGCAGCATCCCCTGATTGACTACTTGGAAAAAAAGGCCTCGTTGACCTAAAGTGTCCCTGCTCCAAAAGATGCTTGAAGCATACTTAAACCGCAAAGGAATATGAGGCGAAAAATAAGAAAAAGGAGCCTGGTGTGAAAGGTCCAAATCACCACCATAGCTTCTACTATCAAATACAAGGGCAGTTACACAATACACAAAGAGAGTTTTGTGATTTAGTTATATTTACTCTCAAGGGCATTGATATCCAACGTATTCAGAGGGATGACACCTTCTGGTCAACCAGCATAGAGCCTTTTCTACTCAAGTTTTACATGGAAGGCCCGACTTCCGCTGAAATTCCTCACGTAGACGAGCTGTCCGACCGAATAAACTGCCATTACTCCCGATCTGGGAATCTCTCGATCTTCGTTCGTAGGCCATAGTATCATGAGATCGAGGTGTGTGGTCCTTCGTCCGCCGAACATTGCTTCGGCGGCTGTTTTTACCGTGTAAGATGACCGTCGCGTGCTGCTGCAGAACAAGAACCTGGCGATTCTTCACTGAACTGCTTCTTCCGTAAGCTTCAAGAGGGCTTTTTTCGTTTCGCACACCATCTGTTCTGCTTGCCCGTTAGTTGCAGGATGGTATGGTGCACTAATGTGATGCCTGATGCCGGTTTTTTTTTCTTCAAAAACTTGTTTATTTTCTTTGAAGCAAGATTTGGCGCATTATCAGAGAAAAGTATTTTCGGGTAGGGCGAAAGTAGGTAAAAGAGACCGTAGAACGACAACGACGTGTCCGGACGTCGTGGCAGGCATCGTGTAAACTTCCAGCCACTTAGAGTACGCATCGACCATGACTCCGCAGATGCGGATACGTTTCGCCACCCACCGACTGAATAGAGGATCGTTTTCAGTTACTGTTCATGATGGCGCTGAACTCGAGGAAGACTTCGAGTCATTCCAGATAGGTAGCCCAGGTGCCAGAACTTTTGTCGAAAGCGGGAAGTGTTCGAAACGTCGACAACGTCGGTAGCCACGTGCTGTGCTTGACACTGGACACTTACCATTCGCTGTGAAGAAATCTGATTGTTCGTCTGCCACGAGTTGTCCGATATCAGGTCATCGCCGCAACACCATCTCCCGACAAAACTGGTCTTCATTGTCCGCATGTCCATAGTTGAGTCAATCACGTCAACTTATAAATTCCCGATCGCTCATAACTTGC